>MEJB01000018.1:4099912-4200525 GCA_001752375.1 Rhazya stricta | reverse complement strand
TAATTAGAACCTGATTCTTAAAGCTTATAAACTCAAGAACTAATCTTTTCTCTTTCTCGTATTTCTTTCTTTTGTCTTTATTTCTTTGTCGGAACTTTAGAAAAATTAATTAGTACGGAAAAAATTTCTTTATTTAAGAATTAAAATGAAATGATTTCTTCATTCATTTTAATCTAAGTATGCAAATAGAGTCTTAGAGGGATTATTTTGGTGACCTATAAATTTTGGTGTAAAATAAATAAATTTTATCTTATTTTTTATTTCTTTGAAGGAGAGAGAGGGAGAGAGGAAATAAAAAATTGTGATCCCAAGTTTTAAAATAAGTCCATATGCAACTCTATTTTTAAGGAAAAAAATGAAAATGAATAATTATTCATTAACTTTTGTGGGATCACAAATAAACAAAATTAATAAATACAGAAAAATGAATACCCATTATATATGATTCTTTTTGCAATTCGATGCGGGCACCGTGACCCCATTCATTTGTATTTGGCTCCATCACTGACTACGGTTGACACCGAGATTTAGCCAACTCAAATGGCTAACCAGTGAAGAGAAGGAGCAAAGCTATCGGCTAATTTTTGGTGAACTTTGGAGGATGTTGACGACTCAATAGTTTCATCACCTGAATAACCATGGAGACCCTCAATCGACAGTGGCTCAAAAGGAATGCTCATGTTTTCGCCTATCAATACGCAGAAAATCAATCGAATTTGCTGATCGGTCAAAACTTAGAAACAAAAGTTTGCCACTCGGCTGAAATGTCTGACGACAATCTATCAACCTTGCAAGCGTTCAAGATATATGTCAAAAGAGAGGAGTGTAGTAAGAAAATGTATAAGTGGTTTTGGCTTATTTCACATATAAGTAACGAGGTCTGTTTTGGCTAGATATAAAAAGAAGAAAATAAGAATGAAGGGCCCTTAAATGAATACACACTAAACTAATTAAGTCAAAATTTTGTCAATTTCATTAGTTCAYTGYGTCTTATTTCCATTACTTCGAAGCTCGTTTAGAATAATTTTTTATACAGCTTTCTTAGCTCTATAGCCAATTTATGACTTTCTTTTCAACTTTCAGATACTTATGCTTTGCCTTGAGTTAGAAACTTGAAGCCATTGTTAATTTGTTTGCGTTTATGAAACTTTTGCCCGTTTATTCAATACATTTTTCAGTTTGCATGTCATTTGCWCAGCCAGTTTCTAACTTATRTTCCATTTTTAGCCATTTTTACAATTCATACRTTGTCTCTTGGAACTTATAATTTGTTATRCCTAGTTTACGTCYGCATACAYACTTCATTAAAGATTTTCTTAAATTAACYCAAGAATGTACTCTTTAATAAAAAATGAACTACGAATTTAACAAGACTTGTAGATGGCTAGTTAGTCGGAATATAAGTCTCATCGTGTTAAAACTAGATCAGTCGCAAATAAAGTAGTCAATAATCAAAATTAGCAAACCAGCGCTCCACCATCCTAGCATATCAAGGAAGGTTGCTAGTCTTTTAATGGCTAGTCTTCATCGGCTAAGGCATTTCTGACCACCAACAACTACACATATTAGACTACACCAATCAAAGCATGAGGTTTATATATACCTAATTCCTATAAGAGAGGAGAATAGGTCTTGAAAAAGTTAAATATATATATACATGTCGTACTTTAATTGGTGTAGTAAATTGTGTGACAAAGAGTATAACAGAATATCTCTACCTCAAATTTTGTACAATGTATATTTGTATAGGAAGGAGATCAAATATATATTACACAATAAGTAGCAAAATGCATATGACGTGAAATAGTAACCATGAGCAAAATYTAACAGTTTGAGCAATTGATAACTAGATTTTTAAGTCAAATTGAGGTTCTATATTCAATCCTTACTTGTAATGCCATTTTGAAAGAAATCATTCGAGTAAGAATCAGACTCTATGAATGGATATATATAAAGCAACTGTGCATAAATAATCGTCTAATCACTTGCTTTTTTGTTGTGTTTAGATCCAACAACCTGTCCAATATAAGTCTAGATGTCCATGTTCATGAAAGAATAGGTTGATTAGATATATATTTTTATTTCAACAACATTCATATTAATAATTCTTTTCTATTTAGGCAGGAATTAAATTTGGATGAAGCAGTTTACTTTAGCATAAAGAAAACTAAATTGGTCTTGGAAATATAGTTGATTTTGAAACTCCATAAGTTAATTGTAGGCCTTTAGGTTAAGTAACATAGATATTGCAAGTTGTATGTTCTKAAGCACTCAATCCCCTTGAATCTCAATAGTTATTAACGAAAGTCAATCACTTATGTATTAGTATAGAATCATTGAAAAGTAAAATTCATTAATTATGATTTGCATGCATTTGAAACAATTTATATTAACGTGTTATATATAATTTTAGCATGCACATTTAAATTATTAATTATTTGCCTTATGAAAGTTAAGATGCACATAAGAATACATGCAACAGAGATAATGAGTTATTCTATAAAATTGTTTATTTTTTCTGCTAATTCGATTATTCTTTGATTATTACATATGAAGCATTAAAAGTACTAAAGAACACATAGAATAGAGCATAGTATCATCATTAATAAAACTAGAAATGCTATGATCTAATTTAGTTCGTAAAAGTATTTCTTATTAGGTAAGAGATCATAAACTTGATAAAAAAGGATACCACAATTTTTGCTTATAGGAGCCAGTGAAAAAGATGCATCCCGGTACCGTAGATCATGCAAACCAGCTAAAATACCTGAATTTGAGATCATTTATACCATCATGTTTCGAATTGAGAAATTTCAATTAAATCATTTTACAGCAGAGATGTATATGTTGAGTGATGTTAGGGTTACCATAAAACCTCGTAAAAAACCTTTAAGTGTTGTCATTTGAATTCCATAGACATACACATCTATATGATTCAAAGAAAAAGTCACGAGGGATATAATCCAATCCTCTTTCTAGAATAATATTAAACCTCCCCTGCGACCTACACAGTCTACTACAAATCAATCTACAAACTCCAACCACAACCGAAGATTTTGTATCCGATAGTCTTCCAGACATAAATAAAATTTTGAGATTTTAAAGATTTATTATTTTATTTAACACCTGAGTTGCTCGGAGTTCTCAAGCTCCTGACAATCCAAACTACTAGGTTCATTAAGCTCGGCAAAATTGCAAATATGAAGAGTTATTCTATAAATTGTTTATTTTTTCTAACTAATGAATTACTCTTTGACTATTACATATCTAGCATATTTACGAACGCATAAAAAGAGTGGAGTACTAGAGAATCATCACCAACAAAACTAGAAATGCTACAATCTCTAAGCAAGATAGTAACTTAGTTGGTAAAAGTATATTTTACTAAATAAGAGATTGTAAATTCCGATCTACATTCTTCTTGATATATAAAGAAAAAAAGATACCACAATCTTTACAAATATGTTAAAGGATTGGTGTCCTCCTAGCAAGAGCCAGGGGAGAAAAGGAAAAATAAAAAATAAAAAAACTATGCTAATTAGAACAGAAGCTTCAATTGAATCTTTTTTATTTTTTATATTATATGGATGATCTGACTCGCAAAGATACGATTGGGAATGATTTGATCATCTCTCTTTGAGGAAGAGGTGAAATATAATTAACTACTTGAATTTGGAACGCTATTTGAAATTTTAGAGGAACACTGAATTTTATATCTCATGTCTATTCTTCGTGAAAAAATACCAAGTGAARTGGCAGCTTTCTTCAAACAACAAGGGGTGGTCAACTAGTTAAGCAAATGATATTGAGCATGTTTCTTATCCCTTCTTGAGAAACAAGAGGGCTATATWTTTTTTTTTTTTTGGTAAAATAGTGCTCAATTTCATATGTATTTCAAACTTCACCAATATGCAAAAGAGAAATMCTATCACCACTCGAACCAAGACAAAACTTTTACTTGTTCAAATAACAATTAAGGTGTAGCAGGGTCAGGAACGACGAATCCCTTTCATGATAAACAGATCCATCTTAYGAGTTCCTTATCATGAGTAGTCCCTACAAATAATCRTACTAATGATGTRTACAATACTTGAATTGTCAAYGTAGATGCTACATAATTGGTTCTCATCCTTCAGAGACTATGAGTGTTTAAGAGCATCCATCGACAAAGGATCACCTTAAGATGATCATCTCATGGCTATTGAGAACAAATTAAATTAGATTGTTCTATTGCATCTAAACGACAATACTTCAYAGGATATAATGATATCTTAATTTTCTTTTCCTGATCTTCTTCTTAAATTGCCGAACATCTTTATTCAATACACTAAATTGAGTTTCTTTATTAATAATATTCTACGATGATCAACGAGTGATAGTTTAAGTGGTAAGCAGTTTGATATTCCTCAAGCAATGTCTGGAATTCGACTCTCATGCATGAGGTAAACGAACATCGGAAGAGTTGCTTCCCCCCTTTCGACTCAAATCCGGAGTAATTAAAAGTAAAAATTCTAAATACGAGGTGAACGAGCCAAAGATATTCTACAATTATCGGTCCTGAAAACCTAGGCCCCATATTAGAGTTCTTTGTGAAAATTAGCAATCCATTATATTGTGATGAACATCTATACTATAATATGATTCTATTAAATTAATATCAGACTTATGTAGTTTCAAGTTTCAGTCCAAATTTAAAGTGCTTGATAGTACTTGTAATTATTTAGTGAATGTATCAATAATGACAAATGCCAACATATAAATAGTAGAATCACATGATTCTACGTACTAAATTAGTACAATTAAAACAAGTTTYGAACTAATATTATTTGTAATTATGAGAACTAGTTTCGTCATAACATTAACAAACAGAAAAACCTAAAATGAGTACTCTCAGAGAAATGTCTATACCTATATATCATATGCTATGTTATATGTACCTATGTCTTTCTTGGATTTCAGTAAGAAGTAAGAAGAACAGAAAAGCTTGAAACATCTTCTGAGTCATTAACAGATGGGGCAATTTTGTTAGGAAAATGCAGATCCAAATGCAAACTGGTCCGATGTAGTACATGTGTAGCATTTCCTACTATGGATGATTAGCTGTAAACATAAAACATTAATTTCCTTAACAAAAAAGCAGCCCTGGATGTTTTGGAATTTTTGTGTACTGCTACCAACCGTTACAGGATACAATCTCTACCTTCTATATAAACGAGGCTTTTTCTGCTATTAAGAGACCATCTCAATCTCATCCCCATCTACCATTGGTCTGCTCTGAAATGGCAAACCATAAGTATACTAGCCTTAGTGAACTCCTTGATGCTAGCCAAAGAAGAACGCCATATCTCTCCCAAGACTCGGGGTACAACTCCGATGACTCATCCTTGCTTACTGAAATGTTTGGTGAGCTTTACTTTAGCGAAAAAACATCTCCGCCATCATCACCATTATCCATATGGGACCGTTTCAACCCACCCCTACCCCCACCCAGGGCTTTGGCCAATCTCCCTTCTTTGCATGACCATGCAGAGGTTCAGGGTTTGAACGAGGGTGCTGATGCTAACCAGGTTGCGGGTTTGAACGAGAACGGGAATGCTGATCCTGTTCGCGAGGATATGGGTTTGAACGAGGACGAGAGTTCTCAAAAGCAGGTTCGGGGTTTGAACGAAGGTTTTCCTAATCCTGATCTTGAGAACGAGAACGAAACTGATGAAGGTGAAGGTAAGAAAATTTTGGCAGAGAACAATTCCTGCARGTATAACAATTCTGGCAAACTGTTTCCCCTCCCCTTTCCACTTTGAAAATTAACAGGCCTGGCTCTAAGCCCTTTGTTTATCATGAATTTGATGCGGAGAAAACTGAATTTATCCGGAAAAAGGTCTTGCTTTCCTCATGTGGTCATGACTACTTCCAGGTCTCGTGGAAGCCTGAGGCGGAGTTTTCACTCATGACTTTGCTGCTGCCGGGTAGAAGAAGTGAAAAGCTCCGACTAGGAGGAAGAGGAGGTTGCAGCAAATGGGGTGAAACCAGGGACAAGCCGCAGGCCTAGTAGCAAAAGAAACTATCAATCTCTATGTTCTGTATATGTATTTTGCTGGTTCCTATATAGTTTATGGCAAGGAACAAAGAAAAAAAAATTTGTCTTCAGTCTTTCTCTTTTCAATGTCTTCAGTCTGTTCGAAGTCTAAGAAAATCATGCTTGATGGTTCTTGTTTTCTAGGATGTGTAAGTTCTAGACCCAACGTGGTAAATTGTTATTAATTTCTGATATGAATGGAACCATCTTTGTTTCTTTGCCCTAATCCATATGTTCGTTCCATGATCATTCATACCTAGGGTTCAAGAGTTCCTCCAAATAGAGAGAACTTCATTCTAATTTCCTTAATTTATTTTGAATTAATTTAATATAACAAATGATGCGGAACTTACAGTAATTACTAGCACTCAGTTGACAAAACCAAGTTCTATTTACATATTTGTGGGTGTGGGGGAAGGATCCCCTTATCCTCTTTGTGATTAAGCATTGAAAAAGGGTGAGAATGTAATTGCAAAATCAACAATACTAACCATCCTTTGAGGTATGGTTTAATAAGCTTCTTACAACTACTGCTAACCAATCTATTATTGATCAAATTGAGTTATAACTTATCGACTTACTTGACAAGTTGAGTCGTTAACTTAGTTAATAGTCGTTAAGCGCCGTTAAAATCATCACTAATTACAAAAGGTGTCATTATCGTGAAAATACGTTAAGTTGTGTATTATTTTTATCGTAAAAATAATTATAATAATAATTATTTAATGAACGTATTTGAATTCATCTTTAGTTTAATTTCACAAGTTTTCATCAACGCTTAGAATGTGAAGATCATCATTGAACGCATAAATATAATTATGTCAGCTAGGATTCGTTTAAGAGGTCTTATAGCTAAATTTGAATTTTTTTTATTTTCTTTTCTTAACGTTAATAAAAATGCTCATTAACATGTAAGCATTTAAAATAAAAATTAAAAAGGGAAGTAAATAAAGCAGAAAGTTCCAAAGCCATTAATTAATACATTGACCAAACAAAGAAGTTTGTTTAATGGACGGTAAAAAAAAACAAAATTGCATCTTTTTGAGGTACATATGTTTTACTAATAACAAGTAGGGAAAAATATTTAACCATTAGGAGGGTAAATTAAATAAGTTAAGAAACTTTTAATCGTTTTACCCTTCATTTATTGTTATGTTATTGTGAGTCGAAAAGGATATTTTAAATTTTTTAAAGTTTTAAATACTTGTTTTTTAAAAAATTTCCGACACTTTTGTTGAATATCTATTGTTAATCAACTTGATTCAAATAGTAAGGTCTATTACATAGTTTGTTAGAATATAATTGAAAGTTATACTTTAATGTAATGCAAATCTATGGCTTTTGAATTTCATTTATGATTTCAATTTCTCTATTTAAAATTCCATTTCGATTTTCATTTTTCTTTTCTCAGTTCTTGACAAAATAAATATACATCTTGACAAAATAAATATACATAAGAATAAAAGGATGGTTCGGTTCCGGTCATCAGTGCTCCACTGKGATTTTCTTAATTAAAAAGAAAAGGTATTTAGAAGGAAATGTAAAGTTTTGATGGGGTAGTGCAAAAGTTTGGCGAAGGGCACTAAATTAGCTTACTAGTTCTTTCAGTTAGRGCTAAACGAGTTTTCTAATTTAATTGTACAAATCATGATGATTTAAAAGTTACTACTCTAGTAATAAGAAAGGATACACTAACCAAGAATAAACATTAATTTATATCAATATTTAAACGTGGGATGAAAAGTCAAAGGGGATGAGAAGTAAGTATGTAAATATAAGGAAAATAATTATTTTTTATAGTACTAGTAAAATGTGGAAAAAAATAATATATATATATATATACTTTTTAGGACTGATCCCACCCTACCTTTTATAGACACCGAAATGTAGTGCCARGACGAACCTAAACTCTCACCACTTAGACAAAGCTTAGTGGCTGTTTCCACAATAAAATTTTGCCACGCAGTTGATGTACCAATAGTTCTAATTATCCTTCTTAGGCAACAGGTCAATGGTCCCAAGATAACATTAGGAGCAGGCAGAATGGACGCCCTAGGAAAAGAGTTGCAGACATACCCCTTTCCATACTAATTTTAGCTGTAACTTTGGTGGACTGCTAAAGGTGTTAAAAAATAGAAAGATATATGCAATGTCTCTCCAAACATGCACATTTCGATATGTCCTGATCTTTTGTTGCTTTACWACAAGTTCAGATTTTTTTTTAAGAAAGAAATCTATGCAACTCTATAAAAGAATCCCATCTTCGATGGTAAATAATGATATTGACTTGATACATTCTTTTTCCAATTTAGCACTAACACCATCCCATCTAACAACAGTTAAGTCTTTCAGCGTTTGGAATACAAGGGCCACATTATGGATCTGTGCTTCGTAAATTATAGGGCACAGACATCTGGATTTCATAATTTTTAGACTAGAAACGGTAGCAGACACAGCAACTTAGAACAGATAAACAAATGCATAATCTTCCAGAAGTAGTTGAATATACAGGAGAATGTAATACTTTTATACACTACAAGGCCAAATGTCATATCAAGATCAAAAGAACCTTAACATTTAAAACCTCCACAAATYGAAARCCAGCAGATGATGATTATAGCAAGAAGTGAGCCTCCAATTATCAATTTCATTCGAAGGTTCTGTAGCCACATCTTACGCCGAAGTTGCCTTCCTTGCCGCTGAAAGCTGTCAGCCTGCATACACAATCGCAAGCACATGAGGTTACAGAGCTGTAGTTCCTACAAGGTCACAAGATACATGATGAAACTTGCAGTTACCTGAAACTGAAGATTTTCAGTTTTATCCACCAGTAATTCAATTTTCTCACCACGGTCCAGTACCTGTGAGGAGTAGTCAAGGCCACAAATTAAGAATATAACTTATAAAAGATAATGCCCCCTTCGCACCAAAAGAGGCRAAAGAGAGAAAGGAAAAAGGGGGAAACAAAAAAGAAAGCCAACTTCCTCTTTTTTCTCCCGCCCACATCCAAACTCTTGCCAAAAGAAATCCTCATCTAGAAGTGTTATTATAGAACAGCCACATCACAAGCTCAACTTTGTCCKATTTCTGAGTTACAAGAATCACAAGATTCAACAGATGCCAATGTATATCCCTCTCCCAACTTTCGACTTGGAAGAGCCGTGAATTGCATCCTTTCCCAGATAAAAGCTGCTTATGCTAAACTCTCGGCCCAACATAGTAACCAAATGGTAATTTTTTGCTAATTTAAGACGAAATCTTCTTTCASTCCCTTATCATGAGTAAGAAACACTCACATTTTTTAAAAGGAATAAAATGATATGTATGATTATTGGTAGGTGCGTTTTACAAAACAATTCTTAAGATACTAATAGTGATCTCTAATTATATATCTACAACTACATGACCCTAGTAGACCCTTCTCTTCCTTATTCCCCACTATATCATAGTCTAGCACTTGAAGTAAAGATCTGACTTGCGATGGAACCAAGATTGGGAATAGTTTGACGAGGATTCAAGTGACTTTTCTTTTTATCTATGCTACTAGAATGGAGCATATGAATGACAAGGTTCCCCATATAAATGCACATGAAGTACCAATCAGACAACAAATATTCCAGTTGCAGAACCAGGAACATGAGAAAAGGGGTCCAAGTTATGGTAATCCATATAAGAGGACAATGTTGTGAATTTGGGATAACTTCTGTAAGGGAAAACAGTAAAATTTTTAAGAAGTTTCTCTTAAAAATACGAGTTTCTCAAAGGAAAGTAGAGAATTTTTTTCTTCTATACAAAATATAAAACTTTTGGGGTTTGGGGCAGCCGGCACCATCCAATCGCCTTTGCTCTGTGCATTTTCTTTCTATAAATTCAACAGTAAAATGAGATTCAGGGTGCAAGACACAGAAGCCAGACAATTTTTCTAGACACCCAAAATTCCAAAACGCCAACTATACATATTTCAGTAGATATTCATAATACTTTTCAGATTGGCCACAATCAACAAACTTTAGCATCATGCCTCAATCCAATCACATTGCTCAAAAGTTTCCATCAAAACTGTTTGTCAATACATCTGTATCTGCACTCAGTGATTAACATTGTATTTACAATATCTTAGGTCTCAWAGGAGTAGGTCTGCTTGCCCTACCCCCCCTGGGTACATGATCTACATGCACCATCAACAAATGAAAAGAAAAAGCCCCTGGAACCGAAGCAATCGTGCTCATGCTAATTCCCTATATGCATATAACACACCAGATCGTCTTTTCCCCCTCATTGCCCTTCCAATGGTCTCGCATTCAGTAGGAATCTTCAAAATTTCTTCTACTATTTCCCACCCAAGGTTGAGATCTCTGCTTCTCTTATTTTCTCATTTCATGTGACAAAATAAAAACAGAATAAAGCAATTAAGTTGTTCACTTTCTTCTCTTGTTCTCCATCTTAGCCTAAAAGAGATAATCACTTAGCAAAATTCTCATGCACAATTTAGTTTACAAAAGCAAAATACCTTCTCAATATTGTCCATCATTATCCCTTTCACTTCTGTTATTTGAGCCTTGAGTTTTGACAGCTTACTCATCTCATCTGGATGGTTCATGCAATATTGCATGTGCTCTTTAAGCTTTGGTCTGGCAAAGAGCGGGGGGGCAAAAAAAAAAAAAAAAAAAGGAAGTTTTAGGGAACCAGATACAAGTATGTCATCTGAAAGTCGAGATGGACTGTAGAAAGAATAAGCAAGCAAGCACATTGCTAAAAGAATTAAACATACCCAAATTCCCTATCAAGATTGTAGGCAATGCTAAACCGATCTTCAAATAAATCATCATCCTCGTCATCGTTAGCAAGTGGGTGTGGATCATCAGGTTTGATACTTGCACTGTACCGCTSTTTGAAATCATCCTTCACTCTCTCAAGAAACACGAAAGGCACACTTCTCCCCATTGATTCATCCGCAACGACAAGAAAAACTGCAACTCAATTGATTAGATTAATTCTCAAGTCATTTATGGCCAAAAAAGCTTGTCCGAAGTAGAAGCAATAGATATGAAAGCTTATTTGATTGAAGAAGAGRCAAGTACCAAATCCACTGTCAATGAGAAAGTTAAAGGTGTGCCCATCACATGAGTATGTGTACTTGCTGCTATTTGCTGGCAGCTTCTGTAAGCATTGGACTGCTATGGTACTGAAGTTGCCAGAATAAGGTGTGTGCTCTGCTAGCACCACTGTTCCTTTGGCYACAAAGCTATAAATCAAGCCTCTCTGACTCATTTCTGACTAACTGCTGTAAATTCAGGTACCATAAAATTTTAACAGCCAAGCACTATAATTGAATAAGTAGAAGTATCATGAAACAAAACTATGTTTCTGCAAAACCTTTTATTGATATTCTCATAAATTCGTTTTTTTCCCCATRAAGAATCCATCCAAAACCTAATGCCAAAAAGTCAGGTTCGCACTAAATCGTAATATAATGAAGAAAGAAATAAAATTGCAAGAGGATAATTTGCGATATATTTCATACAACAGTAAAAAGATTAGAGGTCCTGTTGAGCAAAATCCTCGACAGGAATTAACTATCAATGATAGATTAAACCTAACCACTGCAGAAAGAATGAAAAAAAAAGGGGAAAAAAAAAAAAAAAAGAGAACTTGAAGACAAAGAACAGAACGGCAAAAGCGAAACCCGAATATCTAGTTTCAACTGCAGAAAATCTATCTCTTTGCGAACCAAATGTACAAATCTAAACAGAGAACACCTAAAACAAAATAAACTAAATGCATTCCTTCCGGACACTGACAGAAATTGCAATCGCATGACAACCACAGCATTCACTCCAATACTAAAGAAGCCAATTCACGGTAATATAGGAACTCGATCGACGAAAGGAGAACAGAATACAATTACAGATTAAATTATTGATCTACCACTAAATCAAAAAAAATAAAAAAATAAAAAACAAGAGCCAAGAAGAAATACCATAGAATTACCAAAATAACACAACATGATCGTCTCTACAGCTCTGAGAAACAAACTAATAAATAAAACCAATCATACCAAGATTACGAGCGAGAGAGAAACCTGAGATCGAAAGAGCAGTGGAAGTTTTACAGTTTACTTCGGGAGCACGACTCAGAGTGGTGATATGGATGGAGAGAGAAGGAGAAGGAGGAGGAGGAGGAGAAGGGTGAGTTTTTACACTTCAATCCCTGTGCAACAGCGACCAGGTCGAGGGTCTCAATACTATATCTCTTTTATTTTATTATTATTATTCAAAGTAGGGTATTTATATTTAAAAAAAGTTAGATGAGGTTTTCTGATCTTAATATTATGACGGCTGCCTTTACTCTAATCACGATTAACTAATTTCCCACTCGTTACAGACACGTAAGCAACTGCCATCTCCTCGGCTTTTTCTTTTTCTTTTTATTTTTATTTATTTATTTTTTATTTTTTATTTTTTTGAGTTTGCATCTATCACTTTTGTTGCCTCTTTCTAACTGAATTACTAATTTGTCATCTAAAGGGACCTTCTTGACAGCAAATTCTTCTTTTTTAAGCTAGGCTCTTAACTATGAATATTTTTGTTGAAGAGCTTCTTAATTTTTGTTTTCTTTTGGCTGAAGATACTATAGTATAATTTTTTATATACTAATTAGAGCATAATGTCTATACTTAATAATTCTCTATGTACTTTATTGATACGTCAATTAAAACACGACGTGTATATATTTTTTTACTTATAAACTTTTAAGACAGATAAGAGGTGTGACTATACTCAATTTTTATAATATCTATTTTAATTAATATAAAATAGAGTATATTATAAAATTCCAACCATTAACTTGAATTTTGATGATATACTTGTGAAAAAGTAATTTTGCTAATTTTTCATGTTGGAATGAAAAGAATTCGATGATAGGCTTGGTTTACTTGGGATTTGAGGAAAAAAAAAGTAATGAAGTTTCTTTTCCTTTTTTCATATTTGTTGGGTTAATTCTTTATTTATTAACACTGGTTGGTGATATTTCAGAGCGAATTAGGTTTATCCTAAGAAAATTAGACAAACATGTATGTGGTACCCAAAATAGTTTTGACTGTTTGGTAGTACAATCTCTCCAGGCAAAATCGCCAGGTGTAGTATCAAGAGGAATCCAGGGTTTTTTGTAAATGAACTTCTTTTGAAAAAGGAGTTTCATTATGAACTAAATTGTTCAAACATCAGCACTAATAGATGGATCGCATTTCCTAAATGCATTGCCCCTTAYGAATCCATTTGCTACATCTTCATCCATTTTTTCTATGAAAAATTAATAAAAGTYTTCAAAGTATAATCTTAAAACTTTTATCAAGTTTCTACAAGTTTTTCTCCGTTCAGCCCTCTCTATCTCCTACAGCCTCTCCCCACCTCCCTTCTCACTATAAATCCAAACTCATCTAACGTTGAAATGGTTGCACTACCTGGATTTGAGTATTGCTCTGCTCTCTTCCTATGTAAGCAACACTTTATTCAAATCAGCTATCGATTGAGACTCTATCCAAATCAGCTTTCTCCATTTCGCTATGTTCTCTATGATAATGGACATGTCATGAGAGAACAAAAAACATAAAAAAGAACAAGAAAAAGTTTGTCATGCGTCATGGTTGATTATGAGTCTCCTGCACGAAGGAAATGAGAGAATTAAAGGGGGATGACACCCGAGAAGAATGTGTCAGAGATAAATAAGAGGGATTGGAAAGAACAAAGAGAGAGCTCAGCATTATGACTAGTCTATGAAGAAAGAAGTAGAGCCCATTGAAATATGAAGCATTAATTTCCATCAAGAAATCGGGAAAGATTTTAAACAAAACATTTAGGAAATGCAAGTCGATCTGTCTCTTAATGTCAATGTTTGAACAGGTTCCGTCTATAATGCCCATTAAGAGAAAAACCCAAGAATCCAGTCTCACATCATTTCCTTGGATTTTCTTGGAATAAAAATTGCTGATGGCACTTACATTCCCCAGCCTCRTATTGCTGAGAAGTTCCAAAAGTTCCCTTGCCTTTTTCATGGGAAGGAAAGGGAAGATGGGCACCAAGATGCAAAAGCCTGCAGACTAGTTTGTTCATCTTGCATCAGAGCTCATTTCAGGACATTGATGTGCTATAATAACTAAACAGAACAACCTTCAGCGAGACAAAGCAAAAGAGAATTTTTCCAGCTAACAAAGTAAAAGGAGAACACAAAGACTTCAATATAACAATTTAACATGACAAATGAAAGATTACATTCCAGACAATTTCCAGGGAATATGCAGCTTTCCTTTTTTTAATGAAAAGCTGCATGAACGTCAATACTGTGCTATAAAGCAGATAGTCTGAAGTTTAAATCAAGTTGTTCTGGTGTTTATTCTTCAAATTCGACTGAATTCAAAGAATAGTATACAGAGGACACAACAATGACCGGAGAAGATTGGAATGATACAAATTTGTTCCAACATCCACCCGGATCAACCAAATGTTTGGTGCTTAGATTTAAGATACATTGAGGCAATCAGTTTTATTTCCGCTATTTCACTCCATTAATAGATGGAGGAGAACCTCGGGTTGTCTTGACATAGGCAACGTAATCACTGTAGCGCATCGTAAATAATGTGCTCTGATAACGGGTAAGTCGGATACGCTTCCTCAATGATTCAGTTATGGTCCCATTGTACCCAGCTTTCCTCATCAGCGAATCAATTGCTTCTGTCTTCGTCCAACCTGAAAATTAAATAAACCAACTAAAAACATGACTTTGAATCAACAATCAAACTAGTATATGCATGGACCGTATTACTGCATTATGGAGCTTGTGACTATATAAATTACATAGCAGACGTATCTGGACAACTCTCGAATTTGCAAAATGACATACAAGACTGTATACCAACTTATAGCTGATGGAGCATTTTTCTATTCAGTTATGGTTCCTACTTTGCTCTAGGGAGGCAAATCCAGGCATAAAGCAATATCTTTCATTTTATCACTAAAAAAGCTGAGAAAGAAAGAAACAAGCATACCTTCATGAGCAGCCACCTCAGGCAGGTAAGTGGCACTTCGCCTTGTATTATCAGCAGGATCAGTAAATTCAATTATTATCCCATGCACCCCAATCTGCAAGCGCACGTCAAATTATTATGATATAATAGTACAAGAGAAACAATACAGAGAAAAGTAAAGGAGCTTAAAGAAAAGACTGCTTCAGAAGTATCTTAGATGAAAAGGCGGGATATCGGCTGTGGAATCAAGACCAGCTTACCAAGGATTCATACTATATGGAGGCAATATCTGATCATCCATGGAGGATTASTCAGAGATTTATAATAGTATCCATCATTGAATTCAGAATCTGATCACTCAGTACAAAGCTGAGACGCATTAGAGAAAACACTAACAGTAATCCCCTAATGCAAAACTTTGTAAGCTTATCCTTCAGTTTAGAGATGCAGCCAGCATAATCTAGATCATAGACCTGATCTATTTGATATAGAAGCAATTACATGGAAAAGAATTCAGCATTTCCCCAAATACATGTATATACATTTTAGCAACACCACTGACTTGTTGAATTAGATTTTGGAAGTGACCAAAAGAAAAGAGAACAAACCTCCCAATCAAGGCAGTGATTAGCAGTTTCATAATTAGTCAGAATTGAAACAGTACATTCCAAGTACGGCAATTCCTTAGGCTGGATTGGGGGGAAACGGCGGTCTTTGAGAGCACTGCAGACAATAGTGATGAAAATTAGGATAATGTCCTTCCCAATAGAGATAAATGCATTAGGATGTTATCGAAGTATATGAACCAAGTTCAATAAAAGATGACTGCACCACACCAACTTGCATATGGAGAGCTCTTTGGAATATTATGAAACTCCATACAATGTGGACAAATATTTCCTAGACATAGATTAAACAGAAAGAAAGGGGAAAAAGTAAAGGTATTTTATCAGAAAGCCAAATCCTTTGAGCAAAGACATGTTGCATTACCTGATATTACTCGAAATGGTAACTAAATGATTATCACTTTGATGGATATAATATCTTCAAAACTCTTCAAGTTAAAATTAGTACTATCTTTGAATGGACAATACCAAGTGCAATAGGACGTCATTCATTTTGAACAGGGGCTTTTTCCAAAATACCTTGTTAGAGCATAGTCCTTGAAGCCATTGATCAGGCAACGAGCTTCCAAGGTGCCAATGCATCCGCGTAAACGAGGCTCCCCACCATTCACGAGTTTCTTCCAGGTCACAAAGAGTGGACTGAAATAAGAATAATTGTTGAGGCAGATATTAAAGAAGAACTCAATTGGATATAGAAATATAGAGTCTATAGTTKGTTTATGATAAATATAAACTCCATAGTACTAGGTAAATGACTACCACCATTTACTCATAGCAAAAGAAGCCAAAATAATGGAAGAGAAGCATACAGTATGGAACCTTGATTAGCTTTCAACCATTTTGAAAGATATCATTCACAACTTTAAGGTTCCAACATAAGGAATTTTCATAGGCTACGCCTCTAGAACAATATCTGCACGACCTATAAGACATGTAATAGAGCAGTAAAAAGTTTAAGCCAAGGTAACTTTTATTGGTTAGAACTACACTGATAAGACAGACTTAGATCCTGATATATTCCGATACCTTAGCATTTTAAGCTTGAATCTCTAATAAAGTAAAAATGTAAGGGAAGAGGCAGGATAAGTTAATTCYGCAGCTTGTCCAGAAGTAGATCAGTTAGAATCTTGATAACCATAGCATCAGGTCCCAAGAGTCTCAAATGTTCTGAAATTTGATTCAGTAGAGACTCCAATATTCATGTCTTGGAATTGAAATGCGAATGTTGGTAGCCAAATGATGATTGAAAATTGCAAAGACCAACTTGAAACCCATAATTCTAGCAAAGTGTTTTCAACCATCAAAGTAATCTTTTTACAACCATAGCATCAAGCCCCCCAGCCTCAWATGTTCTGAAATTTGATTCAATAAAGACTCTAATGTTCACATCTTGCAATTGAAATGCGAAAGTTGATAGTCAGTTGATGGTTGGAATTTGCAAAAAGACCAACTTGGAACCCATAAGTGTTTTAAACCATCTAAGTAACTTGTTAAATTTGGAAAATTTAAACTTGCAASGTTATCAGGGGATCAAAATAAGATTAGAAGTGCAAGGGAGATAGATAACATGGGAGAAAAAGACAGCTGCTTTTCTCATTCATATATAAGCACACACTCCAAAAGAGCAACGGAAAAGTGAGTCAAGCGGAAATTTACATCTTCTAATGCCTTCACATGATAACGAAAAGTGAATAAAAAGGTCAAAGATTATTTCTTTTCATCAGTATTTGAGTTGGAAATCCAACAAAGCCAAATGAGAAACGATTATTGGTGCTCGATTAAAGCCATTTTGCWCAAGTGTACTAAAAGAATTATTATAAGCTCAAGAAATTAGATGTAATCATCATCGGAAAAAATTATGCGTAATGACAAATAGAATTTTAATGTGAACAGTTAGAAGGCAGGCATGCAAAGTTATCAGAGCACAAGCCAGATAGCAAACAAGCAATTCTTACTGCATGATAGCTATCACCTGGCAACTAAAGAGAGCTAAAAGAGGTTGAAATTCAAGGAAAACATGGCAAATTAACCGTCGTAAGTGTAAAAAAATAAACCATCAGGAGAAATGAAAAACGAGTTTCCACTTAATTACATAAATATCTTAATTTATAGAGAGATAGAATGTGTGGCATACTGTTGGCCTCCATCAAAAGCAGGAGGCGGAGCTTCTTCGCTGTTGTAGTGAGCCACCAGAGAATCAAAGCAGTAAACCACCATTTCTCTATTTGCCGACACCATCTCTTCCAGCTCACAGACGATTTTCCCCCGCAAAAAAATAAATTAGATAACAAATAATTCAACCGATCTAATTCTGAGTTGCTGATGGATTATCAAATCAGAATAAGAATTAATAGAAGATCAATCCCAGTTAGAAAGAAATTCAATTCAAATTAGGGATTTCCTTTATTTTTCTAAAAATTAAAACAAATATGCAAAAGACCAGAGAGCTTCCGTAGAAGCAAATGCGACAGAGAGAGGAGGAAAGAGAAAGAGAGGGAAGAGGTGGCTCTTGGCTTTTGCTTTTGTGAGTGAGTGTTAATGGAGTCGTCCCTTTTTGGATTCCGAGAATTATTGAGTTAGGGACATTAAAGAGCATGCCTTGCGCACTTCCTCTTCTCCTCTCCATCTCCATCTTCCACCGGCTGACGATTCTACTCCTGCCACACCAAATTGTGATCAATTGACAATTCTATCCTTAGTGAGTCGAACGCAACAATGCTTGGTTTGCAAACTCAGCTCTTTTTGTCCACCATCATTTACAAAGCTCCGAATCTTCTAAAAGACTTTTTATTATATAAATAATATTAATATTATGATATATTTGTTTATATACTATTGGAAAAGCTAACGAAGTCAGAAGAGATGAGGTGTTAGACGGGTAAAGAAGTATATATAAATATTTTATAATATTAAAAGAGCTTTTAACTCTTCAATAGTTATATATGTATTGTATTGTATCTATTATTTTTAAACATTAAAAAATAAATACATAATGTACTATTGATTCAATGAATGAAAATATAACTAAATCATTTCATGTATTGGATGAAGTATTCAGTAATTTATAAGGGAAAATGAAAGAAAAAATAAAAAAACATAAATATATAACTCATAATCTTTTTTTTTTAATAAAACTCTCAAATTACATGAGAGAAAAGTGTTTGTTCAACAAAAATGAAGGAATTTTTTTTTGTTTTATCTTTTGAATAAATCTTTAAATTCAAAACAAAACAAAGTAAACATAAATGTTAYTGTAATTGCAAATATCCCTCTGTATTAATATAAAAATATATTAATYGGATTATCAATCCCATAATAATGATGATAAAATATTTAAGTTATTAACATTTCTTGAGAATTTAAAATGAATAAATATCTTGAACTATTTCTAATGTACCCTTCACATAAATATTCTCTGTGGACTTCCATTTTTTTTTTTCCCTCAAATATAAAATATCAGTAAAATAAAAGAAAGAGTACTTGGTTTGTGGTAAAAAAAATTTAAAGTTCAAAACATTAAAATATATAAAAAAATGGTGAGCAGGGTATGATATATGTATTTTACAAATTTAACCCCAAGGGTAAAGTTGGATTTAATAATAATTTGGTCTTGCAGGAGGGCTATTGGCAACCTTTGGGAATTAAAATAAGAATAGAGAAATAGAACTTGATTACGTGACGGAATTTGGTTCCAAACCAAACCTCTCCTATGAGAATCCTGATGGTACCACTAATACTACCTCAACCCTACCACAAAGTTTTATTCAGTTCGGTTTTTGTATTGG
Source organism: Rhazya stricta (assembly GCA_001752375.1). Classification (NCBI taxonomy): domain Eukaryota; kingdom Viridiplantae; phylum Streptophyta; class Magnoliopsida; order Gentianales; family Apocynaceae; genus Rhazya; species Rhazya stricta. The sequence goes on along the minus strand of MEJB01000018.1, from coordinate 4,181,016 downwards.
AATATAAACCCAACTCTTTTTTCAATTTATCTGTTTTCTATTTGGATTTTCGGTTCAAAAACGAGCTGGAATAGACCAAACAATGTCTTGTGAATACTCTTAATTTTTTTATTAACAATAATGAAGGTTTTGCTCATATTTATTTACATCTTAATCTATTGAAATCTTGGGTCAAGATAAAAAGCTTTGTTTATGTTGTGAGAAAGGCTGCTTTATAAGCCAAGCGTCAAATATATAKAGTGCATCAGAAATGATATGATATCCTCAACACTCATATGATAATTCACWCATTCTATTGGAACAYGTAAGTCAAATATTTGTAGGAAAATGATATTAACCAACTGTTATCATCTCAAGATGATTTTCTGCAGGAAATTCGATGTCTGGTTGTGTGATACAACCAGTGAGTCTCTCAAATCAATCAGAAGCAACCAATGTAGGGTCTAAAGAAAAGAACATTTATCCCCTGCAACTTAGGAAGGTCGGACATGATCATGATTTAAAGAAGCATTCAGCATACAAGTTCCACTTTGTGAAATAAAAAGGTTACTGCAAGTTAATCATCATAATATTACAATCAAATCACACAAGCCATTTGGCAACTTTAGTCTGAATCATGCCTTCTCCCCCCCTTTTCTTTCTTGCGTTTTTTCCTATCATCTGAATCACGGGAATGTCGTTTCTCCCGCTTATCGTGCYTCTTCTCATGTTTCTTTTCCTCATGCCTCCTCCTCCTCTTCCTGCGACTCTCATCCCCAGAGTCATCTTTGTCAGATTTGGCGGATGCACTAGGCATGGATACATTCATGTTCTCAGGTGATTTGTCTTTTTTGTTGTCTGGCAGACTTGAAGGTTCTTCCCAAGCACAAGGTTCCCTGTGAACATTAATATTTGACTACTGATTAAAAACAAGAGAACAGAAATATAAAGGTTTTAGTGGCAATACAGGTCTTTTTTCCTTTTCCTTTCTACATTACCTCTTGCAGTTTTCCCCTCATATTACTTTTTAAGGCAACATAAACAATAAACAATTAAGGAAATGAATTATACAAAGCCTATCCACATGTCAAACAAGATCTAAATTCAATCCTGCTCGCTTCCTTCCTTCTCAAATAAACAAAGAATGTAAGTTTCACATTCATACCTTGAAAAACCAAGACCATGAACCCTTGCTGCTTCAGCATGGCCAGCTCCCAAGTCTTCTGCAGTGGAGCCTCGCTTTACAAGTTCAGAGAACTCATGCTTATCTAATCGATTACATTGAGGTTTATTGGCCCGTTTAGGAGCCAATCCTAGAGCCTCCCTCATGGCCTGCTCCTCCTCTTCCTTAACCCTTTGTATTTCTTCTTTGATAGCATCCGTATCCGGGATCCCTGATTTTTTGTCACGGGCATACCAGTAAAGATCTTTCCCTGCAAAACATTTTATAAATATGTAAGATAACCTTTTCTACCAAAAACAAAGTTCAAAGGACAAAGGACTTATACTGACAATAACGCACATGATAAAAAGAGACCTTTTTTTTTTTTTTTAAAAAAAAAAAAAGTTAACGCTCAAGGGGCTACCCACAAGAAGATATGCTTCAGAGAGATTAATAGAGCCACTAGGACTCAAAAACAACTACAAGATTACGAGATCATTGGTCTTTCCAGATAAAAGATAACGAGAATAAGAGKGTAAGTGACAATGATCGAGTTCCTTTTATAGTCAGCCTAAAGTTGACATCATAWAAACCATCATGAAAGTAATGTAAGCCACTGAATTTAYAACTACAGTTTTCACATTGAGTACACAAACAAAGAATAGGTCATATGTTCCTGGTGGAAGAATGCAGCACTGTTACAGTGCCAATTGATGTCATGGACGCAGTGTCCATTTTGCTGCAACAATTAACAAAGTCATGCAGAGCAAGCATTGCCTGATGCCCAGTTGTTTTGGCTCTTGTTGGTACCTTCTCATCATGTTTGCCTCTGAATTATGCCGCAATAAAGGAGAGTACCACCATGAAGTGGCTAGAGTTCAGATGGAAAAGGAGGGGTGTGTCTATGTTACCTAAGAAACTTTYACATTAGTACATGCATTTTGGAATATCCAAATATGTAATCATATGCAATTTGATAAAGACGGAGCCTATTCAAGGTTTTCCTTATCCTCTTCATCCCATTTATATACTTCCTTTACTTTGAAATGTTACAAAACATTTTCTTCAGAAAGGAACTTGTTTTTAGTAAACAAAGTTTTGGTCTAACCATGTCTACCATCTTTAAATTTCACGTACGTTTTAGGCTCTTCTCATATAATTTTGGGCAAAGACAGCCGAGTGAGTTGCCTCTATTCATAAAAATATTTTTTTAAAAAATAAAAAATAAAAATTAATCAGTCAGGAGGTTTTCTCCCTAAATCTAACCAGGATGTAGTGCCTTAATACTCTTGCAAAATTTGACCAAATGAATCTTCCAAACACCCTCAAGATTACCCCAGGGGCTGCCTCTTCAGTCAGCAAAGCCCAAGTTGAGTGGCACAGGCACCACTCAACATACAGTGACAATTAACCCCTTCTACTGATGTCTGTTTGCCATCATTTAATCTAGCATTCAAGAGCATATATTCAAAATTCAAGTATTTTCTCAAACAACTTATCTTACTACTAACAAGACTGAAGGTGCTRGTTGTAGCACACTTTCAACCCTTCTAGTCTATGACTAGACCTTCCCCCAAAAAATAAAAAAACCTACTCCAGAGGCATCTTTCCCAAAATCAGAAGGCAACTCGTACATTCAAAGGATGTACTGACTAGTCAACCAGCTTTCATGGTTGCAGGTCTTAACTGTTCTATCACGTTTTCTCTAGATATAATTATTAAATCTTGACTAGATCCAAATTCAGATATTTTGCGTGCACTTCTCCAGGCCAAGCTAACATAAGTCAAAGGCCACCATTCTCATGAYAGCTCAAGCAGCAAAGCTAGAACATTTTACATATCCAAAACTGATCCCTACAACAAATAAGTCAAAGAAACGCCTGAAAACATTTCAAGTGAACTTCTGCATATCTTCCTAACTTCCTAAGAGTACATTAGAAAAAGATCACCATTTTTACACCCTAACTTAAAACTCTAGCCAACAAACCACCATAACCAATGGCCTTAAAGTTTTCCAACCATGAATATTTTCAGACAGCTCACAGCCACAGCATATCATTCAATGTCCATTTTTGTCTTTGTTTCTAGGATGCCAGAATAATATATGTAGAATAGAAAGTTTCAAAGTTGGCCAACCAAAWWATCAGCACTGGTGCCCAAGGATTCAAGAGACACCAAATAAGCAGTCCTATTGCTCAAGTTGAATTACAAGTTTGCTAAAGAGAGATACGAATATCTGGAGAGTAAAGCTAATATGATTTAATAGAGCAAAAGGCCTTCCATCTTTACACTTTGACAGCGCAATACTAAATCAAAATGCTATTTCAATATAACTGAACAAAGAGAGGAAAAAAATATGAAACCTTTCTGCCATCTTCCAACAGGTGCCTTAAGACTGTGACCTATATAGTTCTCTCGATGTTTATCAACCTTCACATCATCCCAGCTAAATTCTGCACAAAAAAATTCCAGAGAGAAAGTTTTGTTAGTGGGAAAAGGAAAAGAACCGGTGAGTGATCATCAAACGGGTAAATATATAATTTTGTACTGGCATGTCTAACCACAAAGTGCACGACCGTAAACAYATTCTATCACTATTAACTTATCGCTAAAATGAATTRCTTAYTAAGTTATMATATTCCATGTCATTTAACAAAAAGCTCCCCCATATGCTGCAGGAAAAGAAAAGAAGAAAAAGCAGTTTACAAAAAGAATGGTTTTGGATGCAACCTCAATAGCCAGAGATGGAATCAAGTAATGGATAAGCAAGTAAAGAGACAGTAAGGCCTTCCGAAACTCAAAACTTTTTGAGTTCATCCAAATTGCCATAATAGTCGACATATTTTCGGAAATAAACAAGTAATCGAACCCTTAACTAGCAAAATCAGGCCATACTCTTGACAACCGAAATCATCCCTAGCTAGTCCAAAGAAACCGCTTTACAATGAATCGAGCAACTTCTAAAAAATCAGAGGTAAACTAACAATCAAGCTAAAACGATCAGATTAAAAACCCTAGATGATACATATAGATAAATATAAGGCAACGAAGGGACTTACGATCTCGGCCACCGCGCACACCACCTCTGGTCGGATGATACATCTGCACCTGATTTGTAATTTACTGACTGAATGCTTGGTTTGCCAAGATGGTAAATTTGTAAACGAGGAAGCTTAAACATATCCTGAAAGAAAACSGTCTGGCGGTTCAGTCTAAAACCGCCGGTTGATTGGACCCTAGCAAAACGATCGAAAACTTTAGACCGTGGAAACAGTCAATTTAGTTTTTTTGTTTTTTTCAAAAGAAATTATAAAACCAATTCCCTCACACCAATTCTACTCAATCTCAATCCGATTATCTCAAATTTCAAATTWTAAATTATAAATYATAATTAAATCTCCAATGAATTAATTATCGTATCGTGAAAAGAGAGGGATCAGGCAACGTGACACGAACTTTATTTTTTAYCATTGGTTCCARTGTTCAACGATAATATAGTTGATTCACAAGAGGTTTAGCTGCCTCAGGAGTAGTAGTTTGGTCTTGCAGCCTGAATGAGTCTCCGATCGCTTGGTGGATGGAAGAGATGGTCCCGAATTTCTAAAGGTTGGTTGGTTGATTCCGCCACAACGGGCAATGAAATGGCATCTATAGCGATGCTTGGACTAGCTAGAGGTCTAAACAGGCAATATTCTGGCTCATGGAGTGGTTTAGCAGGAGAGAGCTGCGCTGGGTGGTGGCAAGTCGAGAATAGTAAGTGCCATTGTATGTGATTTGGGGGTCCTTCTTGTTTCAGAGGGTCGCAAGGATTTAAACAACTCTCTATATATGTGATAAGACATTTTGAAACTTAAATTATATCCTCATAATAAAGCATAATTAACATGATAATTATTTAGTCAATCAATATAACATTTGATCGTAATAAAGCACGATTAATATAATAATATTTAGTCAACTAATATAATATTTATTAACTCAAAAATTTTCAATCCCTTATAAAAGTCATTTATAGAGACAAGATATGAGTTTCTAATGTGGGATATTTGTTCTCTCAAGGTTGGTTAAACTTGGTGGAAGCACATTGAAGTACACCGTACATAACTATACATTTATTTTTAAAATGTTTTCAAAATAATATTCTTTTCATCTTTATTTTTCTTGGTTTGATGATCGTTCGATTACGGGGGTTAACTATGGTCCAATTTATAAATTTTTTATCCCCGAATTATAAATATAATCACTTAAATAAAGTGATAATTAAGTAGAGTGAACCGACTCAACTCGGTAAGTCTGGGTCTTACTGAGGGCACAACGGGGAATCYAACTTGTGTACGTGTGAAAATCCTATGAGCAGCGCAACACGGTACAGACTTGTTATCCAGAAAAGCGTAAGCTCGTCACTAACAGGGCCCACTTTAACTTTCCATATAAATACTGCTCTAGGGTTTGATGATCGCAAGAGTCTTTGACTTGCTTTTTCGATCATTATCATCATCAACCAGCTCACTTGCTATTTGTGGTATGGCCACGAGATCTGTGGTTTCACGCACTGGACTTGGTCGTCTGATGAAGGCGAATCGCGGAGTAGCTTCCAGCTCAGGTCTTCGTTACTTCAGCGATGACAAAGGTCGTATTCTGAGTGAAGAAGAGCGTGCAAAGGAGAATGTCTACATTCAGGTGCTTTTCTTTTTCAGATAATTTTTGTTTTTTGAAAATTTTGAGATGTTTGTTAATTGATTTTTTACGTTCTGTTGAAGAAATGGGAGAGGGAGAGGCTGGAGAAACAGAAACAGAAGGCTGAGAAGGAGAAAGCTGAAGCGGAGAAAAAGAAGGTATGGATTCTTCTGGAGGTTCTTTTCTTGAATTCTTTTTCGTTTATTCTTTTTTTCTTTTTATAAGTTGAAAGCTTTCGCTAGATTTACTTCCTACGTTTATGAGCTCATGCTATTCCATATTGAATTTAAAAAGCAGAAAAATGTGAGAGTGATTCCAGGTTTCCCACTTGGCGGTGTAACTCTGTTCAGTAGGATTGTAAACAGGGTACACAAGTATATTCGGATGTTCATAGAACTGTGGTTTTTCCCTTCATTTTCCTTTTAGATAATTATGGGTGTATACTGTATATTATGGACTTGCATAAATAGTAAATTTGTAGAGCTGAGCACGGGATTTCATAACTGATGATCCTTCTCATGCCGCTATTAGAAGACAACCACTTTTTTCACCAACTCTTGAAGAATATTTTATTTGGGATATGAGCATGCTGCCATACACTTAAATTCTCGTGACTTGTCATTTGATTTTATCTGATAGAGCAGTGTGCTGTTCTATATGTTTCTTATTTTTGTAGCCTTGATAATTTATTCTTTGAATTCTATTATTCTCTATCAGAAAGCTGAAGGAGGAGAATCATAAGAGTTGAAGACTTGTCTCTGCTATCAGTGGACCTTGCTTGCTTGTATGTCTCAKGAAATAAATGTATATATTTGAATAACTCCTCCTGAAACTTGGTAGCGTATGGTAATTCCTGTTCATAGCGTCAACCAATGGAAATGAGCTGTTCTGCTCTATGAGGTTATGATGATGCCTGTGGTTCTGAGTTATCTACTTTTTTAAATCCCATCCTCTTGTTTGAATACTTTACTTGTGCTTCCAGAGGCACATTTGATGATTTTGGTTCTGGTGTTCATGTTCTAATATGGTTCAAGAGTGTTAAGCTCTAGGTCAGGTATTTTCAGCTACTCTTAAGCTAAATGACAATCCAAACAAGCTGTATAAATTTGAGGAAAGTGAAGTTTGAATTCTAGTTCTTTGGTTAGCGTGTAATGCTGAACTTTTCTCTCTGATAGAGGAAGGAATTGTTGAAAGAAAGACGCTTTAGAAATCACATTGATGGACATATCTAACAAAGCTGTACAAACAGTGTCATGATGACAATCGAAATCATGTTCTGTTTGAATTTCTTTTCTTGAACAAAGAAAACCAGGGAGAATTCAAGGATTACTTGCTACAATTGCAGGGAGTGGTAACAGTCAAGACTACTAGCTAGTTGTTTTGGGGGTGGGGTGGTCCAAAGAATGCTGAAAGCTACCTTGAATGAATTGATCATATTCTTTTGCAACACTAAGCTCTTGCTTTATTAACAATATTGTGGAATGGATGACATCTAGCTGCATATTTATGTCGGTTTAAGCTGGCCAACGTTTTCGGTCGTTCGGATTAGTTTTGATACAGAAGATATAAAGGGATTCACCACGACTCGACTGGGACTGAATCCCAACAATGAGGACTGATTGGACCTTAACTTTGAAAGGGCAGCATTACTCATCGTTTTGCACTGTTACACATTGAATACCAGACTAAACAGAAGGAAAATAAGAGCAGGCGTTTTATTCAACACTGGAAAGGAGACAAAAAATGCTGGAATCTAATCTGAATTAGATTGGAGAACAGTTCATATTGCAAGACAGCAATCTTTATCAGCCCCCATTTTCATGGCCTGCTCAAGCCGTTCTTGATCTTCACGATCGTGGCAACATCAGTTTTAAATGCTGCTGCAAGTATAATGTCATCAATTCCTGTGGTAAAAATTGTCTTTGGCATCGAAACCGTACCTGCATTTGCACTTCCAAATGCAGAAATAGCAATGACTGGCACATCCAACGGGTTATATTGATAATGAACGAGTCCCTTTGGAAAAACAAAAATGTCCCCAGCCTTGAGTAGCTGGGTATAGAGAACATTTTTGGTATCGACGAACCCTACTTCCAGTGCACCACCAGCAAGCATCAATAGCTCTGCAGCACGAGGATGAGTATGCGGAGGATTTACCCCGTGAGCAGGGAATTTAAGCACAGCAAGAGAGACGCTCTGACCACTTAGAGCAGGAAACTCACTCATGCTTGCTTTCGTGACGTTAAAAGTTGCTGGGAAATTGGAGAAAACCCCACGCATTCCGGTATAGGTGAAAAAGTTGCCATCAATGCTGGAATTCTCTGGAGCGATGAAATCTGTGAGGATATCAGGATCACTTGCCGTGACTGTCATGGCAGATGCCACAACAAAGGCCAGTAACAGTGGAAAAGAGGGTCGAATATAAGCCATTTTGGCCGAATGAATATATTCAAAACCTTAACCTTACAATGTTAGCTTTCCAGATGATCGTGTTGGATGATTTTATGTATCTAGACTTTGATCTATATATGTAGTTCTGGAGCTAGGCAACCAGGCTGGTGTTGAAATTCACAATGTTTGGCATGTCTTCAATTCTTGGACGAACAGATGATGTCCAACAATGAAGGAAATTTTTGTTTAGAAGATATGCAAAGAAAAGCTGGCAAATGCACATTCCCACAAGATACAATTAAAGCCCTGAAAATATTGGTGATGAATCTAAAGACTGAGAAGCATAATACGGTGAACAATACTAGCTTATGAATGATGTCCTTTTTTGTTTGAGTTTGTTTTGACTATGCTTTTCCTCTTTGGTCAGTCTATGTGAGGTTTATTGACAAAATTGTTAAGTCCTAAGCTAGTTTTGACTCCAATTATGAAATGACATGATGAAGTTTTACAAGAATCAAAAAGTGTAAATTGTCTACCAAGTTAGCTTGGCAATCATTGCAACCTATATGTTTCCTCACAGCACAAAGCTTGGTCTGTTGCAATTATGGTGAAGTTTCCAGCCCAGCTTACCAGAATTCAATGCGACATTTTTCACTATTTATTCCCCAAAATTACTCAATGCAGCCATTTAAGTCATTCAGAGAACTGCCGTCCTCTTTTAGTTTTGTGATCATATGAACCTCGTTGACATTCATTAGCGGGAGAGCAAACTTTGCTGCTTAATGTTCTGATTAAGTCCAGTGAAGTTTATTACGTAATTCTCGGTGAGTTGAATATGCTCGTTGTTGTCACAACTCTGAAACTGGAAAGAGCAAAACAGCTAAAAATAGCTCACAATGAATGGGGGCCAACAAATTAGTGTGTGTACATGCCTGATACTTCGGTTAATAGGACATAACAAGGAAAGCAAGCATATCCGGATATTTTTTACGCATTCTCTATTCAAAGATGAGCTGACCATGAAATAGACCTTGGCAGTCGGCATCTACCATCCAAGACAAGGAGACATTGTAGTTTCAGCACACTGCTCACCTGATTCCTGACTTCTGCTTGGTCGTCTTAAAGATCCAAGAATTCTTCCTTGCTGCTAACAATGCATCAAGTAGTCTTGCATTATTAACTTCATTCGTCGTTACATTCCTAATATCACTGACTTGATTTTGGGTCTCTGATGGCATTCGAGCTTGAGCTTTTATTCACACTAGCAGTTGCATTTGCTGCTCTTCATGGTGCAATGGCTGGGGATCCAGATATTACTTCAGACTTCTTACTTCCACCAACTATTGGTGTTGCAAATGGCACCTTTTTCACACACACAGGGACTAGAAACATTTTTCAGTCACAAGTGCCTCCTGCTTTCAAGGTTACTAAAGCAACCCTTAACGAATTCCCGGCTTTTGATGGATAAGGTGTTTCATATCAATTCTTCAATTCCCACCTGGCTCTGTGAACCCACCCCATACCCATCCACGCTCAGCTGAGCTATTGTTTCTTCTCGTTGGCTGCCTAGAAGTTGGATTTGTTGACACCAAGAACAAGCTCTTTACTCAAACACTCCAAACAGGTGATTTATTTGTGTTCCCCAAGGGACTTGGTTCATTTCCAGTACGCGACCGATGCAGCAGTAGCTATCTCAGCATTTGGAAGTGCCAATGCTGGAACTATTTCATTGCCCAATACAATTTTCAATACCAGCATCAATGATAGGATTCTATAAAATCCTTCAAAACAAATGTGGTCACCATTAAGAAGATTAAGAAGGGTCTCCAGGGCTAATATCAAGAGCCTGATCTTGGAGGATCTTTATAGTGAATAATTTGCCAAGATTTATACACTTTCCTCTTTTTTTCTTTAGAATTTTCTTGTCTTTCATGAACAGAATTAGTCTCAATTGCATTTCCCGTCTTTCCTTGTCTTTGATGTTTTCTTTACTACCACAAAAATTGGTTATCAATCTCAGCCTGCATGAAGGAATTTATCAGCTGCTAGAAGAAGCAACAATAGATGCAAACTGCATACTGTTATGCTTTGATACATTCATCTGTAAATGACTAATGCACATGTTTAGGTAAGAATGTAGAGGAAAACCCACGAGCAGTAATTACATAATTTTCACTAAAAAGTCAAATGACGATTACAAAATGAGCATACAAGGAGAAATTTACAACCTTCACAAAAGATGCTTATGATTCGCCTATAACTCTTGCAAGAGTTTCAGACTTTCAATAGACTTGCTTACTCTTTGCTTTACTCCGGCCCCAATCCTAGTAAAAACGTGAGGAATCTAATCTTAATCGAAATAAAGTTATCTTATTCTAATTACGTAATTAAAAAGTATCTCAATTATAATTAGGAAACAAAATTACCTCTTATATAATTAGATAATATAAAACTTTAATTCTATGGAAAAGATGCATGAATTGCACAGCGAGCTTTTAAATTGGACCAAATAGAATTCTGTCATCGAACTATAAATACAATATCTACTGTAGATGAAGTCATGTGCTAATCATTCTTTCTTTCTTTTTCGATTTGGATCCTCAAACATCAAAATAGCAGCTAATGAGTCAACTTGATTTGATGCAATAATAAAAGAAACGATCCATCCCAGCTCCAACATGCTTCTCCAAAGTCCAAACTCTCAACTTTCTGTCAGAATGGTGCTGGTTTAATAGTACTCCAACTACATGTAAAAGATCATGTCATGTAATTCAGGTATCAAAACTACTACAGCCTGCATTCCACGTTCAGAGTTGCAGAAGAGCCTCTTGACAAGCCGACAATCTAAATTCCCAGGTTTCTATCTCTACTTCCCCCCCTCTACCGCCGCTATTTTAGAACCACAATAAACTGTAAAGATTAGGCCACTCCACAGAATTTTATCAACTCTCCTACTTATGTTAATAACAACATCAGAGTTATCTGATACTTCACATGCGTAAACTGAATAACTTGCTACTAAGAGAGAATAGAATAGAAAGAACAACATAGGTTATATAAGTCAAGCTCTGATTTTGCTTCAGCTGAATCTGGACAGATTTGGATGCTATCAGACATAATAATGACTGGAAGATTGTTAAGGTCATCTTCCTCCTTCGTTTCAACCAAAAAGACAAGAAGATGGAGATATAATCGGGGCACCTCTTCTTGTTGCTTGTTCCCCGTAATTGTCTTCTTAATAATAAGTAAGAAACAGGGAATCTAGTCCAGGAAACAACATTAACAAAATACAAAGATGTGTCAATTCACACCGCAAGGCTCAAGCTCCGACAGCACAACCATCAAGATCTATTTGACAATTCCACGAAATATACTGTTAGAACATGCATATTGTTGATTTTGATGGAATATTCTGTTTCTGCACGATTAACCCAGTTGGCATAATTATGTCCAACGGCCCATCTTAATACTATTAGCCACAAAACCAGAGAAGCATTGCAGCATCATTTTTCACGTTCCCTTCGATTCTTTACCTCTGTTAGCAGTTCTGTCCTAGCTGCMCTGGCATTTAAACGTGCATTTTTATTATTAGTAGCACTTGCATTCGCCAGCCTTCAAATATTGATGGCTAGTGATGCAGATATAACTTCTGTTTTCATTGTGCCATCAACTTTAATTGTTGTGGATGGAAACTTCACCAATAGCGTGCAGCAAGAACTTGACGGAATAGAACAACACCTCACAACATTTGACGCCATCAAAATAACCATGGCGGAATATCCAGCTCTCAACGGGCAGGAGTGTCGCCACTGCTGTTCTGTTTTACCCACCGAGTACTGTCAATCCTCACCATACACATTCCCGAGCTTCCAAGCTCTTGTTCCTCATCACTGTACTTGAAGTTGGCTTTGTTGACACCACTAGTAAGACTTTAACTCGAACCCTGAAAGAAGGTGACATGTTCTTGTTCCCAAAAGGACTGGTGCATTACCAGTAGTACAATAAAGATGCAGAAAAACTTGCCTTACCAACTGGAACTGTATCGGTTCCTTCAACAGTCTTCAACACCAGCATCTCTGASGGCATCTTGGCTAAGTCCTTCAAAACTGACGTTGCCATCATTAGAAGGATCAGGGCTGGATAAACATGAAAGGCCTAATTCCTGTCATTGCAATTTTATTGCACTTTGATCTTACTGTTTAGYGTTTACCATGTTTATTTACAAGTGTAATAAATGTGTCTGAGACAAAATTGAAGCTGTATCAAATAGTTAAATATCGCATTTACTTCTATGTCTGTGCAAACTATTAGGTTATTACTCACAAATTTAAATTAGAAAAATAGCATGCATGTTCATAGTTTTCAAATAAGCCACTTCCACATGCATTTGAGAGGCTGCAACTCAGGATTCAAAAGATGCATAACAGAGGCATTACGGAACTGTATAACTGTATCGCTAAATAATGCAAATTGCTAATGTAAGACTAATGATACCTGAATCTTGTCCCAAGGATCAACTATAAATTTTATTAAAGAATAAAGAATCAACTACAAAAGAATTTCATTTGCTACTGTAGATCTACCTAGATGTTCATTTGTAAATCCAACTATACCTTCCACATGTACGATCCTTCAGCTAACAAAAATCTAAGCTCTGAAGTTTCCTTGCTAATGCCCAAATCGATGTCTACCATAAAAGAAAATGGCTTTACAAGTTGGGACTGTATATACAGAAAATGCTTGCTGAAATAGTTGCTCCTAGCCACTGGATGGTACAGTTGAAAATTGACAATCTTGATTTCGAGAATTGGATGGAGCAGTGACCATTTTTCTATCAATTGACAAGGTGATATCATGGATACTGCTCCTCTTTCTCGTTTTCTTCACAGAATTCTGGCGGAGCTGGTATTTCTGAGCATGACTCGCTACTTGTGCTGGAGTTCTTGTCACCACAGAATTTCTTGAAATGCTTCTCCAGTCACCCCAACCAAATTTATCAACACCCATTAGAAATAACCTGCACCAGAAACATACCTAGAGTGTCACAGGTATTGGTGTATGTCAAACAGCTGAATTAGGCGTTTTGCATGCATATCTATGCTCATTAGTTATTACCAGTGCAATAATCCAAGTGCAAAATCCGACAGCAGGAACAAATTAGGCATTTGCTCTAATTTATGGAAAACAAAAGACGACTTGGAGGCATATCTCCTATACTCATCACCATTGACCATGTCAGAATTAGGATATATTTACAAATCTGCACAAGTAGTAGTTTCTCAAAACAATAGCTTGTTCTCAAAGTAGTGGGCAAATAGAATCACGCAATGTATCTTTAATTATACTGATAATGCAATCCATGAAAGGTATGAAAATGTACTAGAAAAGTATCAACATTTGGAACCAAAAAGAGATTCACATAGCGGCACATATGGTGGATATGCAATTGCCAGAATAATAGGATTTAGGGGAATGCCGAAAGCCAGATCTTTTAGCTTGAAAGTCTCTCTAGCTTCCATTAGCAATCCTCAAAAAGACCATTTGCCAAATTTAGCCCAGTACTTCTCCCCCTTTTCGTTGCCATAGGGAACCATAAAAGTCCTAGGAACTGTTAAACTAGACTTGGAATTAAGTTTCTCACTGCATGTATGGTTCATAACTTAAAAAAAGTCCGCCATGTTTGGCAGACAAATACTTACCTAAACTCGTAAACCTCAAGATTTCACAGTTCAATCAACCAAACAAAATTCAATTTGGAGAAACGCAGAAATGAACAAAAGCCGTTTCTTCCACCCATGAACAACTTCACAAAACATTTCTTCAAATTTTAACCCTCTCTAAGTTCCTCTGTTTTTTTCAAACACCACGCAACTCGTCAAAGTAAGAATTCATTTTTCCTACGCTATCATTTATTTGATCTAGACACTACAACTACAGAGGTAGAAAAGTTATAGTCTCAGTAAATCGTATAGAAGAGAATCTGAACGGTATTTACGTGTGTTCTTCAATAGACCAAGATGTGCCTTTCCTCTTGCGCGGATCCCCACCAAGATCGGGCTTGATTGAGGGGTCGGAAAATGTCTGTACACTTTTTGGCTCAGCCACCAAAGGGACCAACTCGTCGGGATAATTCGGCAGCTCCACCAAGCCCGCTTCAATATCAAAAACGTCACTGACTAAGGCCTCATAGTGAACCCTGACATCCTCAGGCGTCTTCCCTGGAACCCTGCAGGCCATTTTTGCCCACCTGTCGGGAGTTTCCACCGGATACATGACAAGCGCCTCCTCAAACATCTTGTCCTCAGCTTTGGTCCATGTCGCAGTGGAGTTGCAAATCAACCATTGATTATCGTTCAATTTATACATAACCTTTTGAGAATTATTCAAGTTTCTCGGAGGGATTTACAGGGTACCTGATACGCGAAGAACTCTCYATAGTTCGTCTCTGTCGCTGTATATATAAGCCAGGAGAAGAGAGGACAGAGGTCAAAAGAGTCAATTTCGACGAAAGAGTTCTTTGGATTTTAGATTTCTTTTATTAAATTGCGCCACAAGTTCCCTTCAGACCTAATTTCTTTTTCATTTTTTTAATACTTCAAATAAGTTATCGACCCTCAATCACCTTTCCATTACTTAATTTTTATTATATATATTTTTTATCATTTGATTCATATTTTACTTTTTTAAAGAAGGGAGAGYTTTATTTTCTCGAAAATCAATTTGTACTTTAAATTCGATTCGTACCTCGATTTGAAATAATAGAAAAATTTTATCTTTTTAACAAATCTCTCCTTAACAAAATTTATATTTTCATTTTCTAATGGTAGGAGAGATTTGTATTCTATATGAGTCTCTCTCCATACGAACTCAAAATTGTAGGATTCGAATAATTAAGAAATTAATTTATTTTATACAAACATTCATATTTATTTTGAGTTAAACTATTCTCCCTAAATAGTAGTACTAATATTTGGACGTCATCATGCTGAAACCTCAATGACGTTTGGACTTCTAATGGGAAGAAAATTGAAGCAGAAACGCAAATGAGTTGACTACGAAGTAGAAAAAGGAAACATTGATGTTCATATAGCAGTCCTAACTTCTCTCTGTCTGAGTCAAATCCGGTAATATTAGGGTTCTCTTTCCCATCATACCTAGAAGATTAGGAGACAATGTTATGGTAACTCAATCAGTAAAAGTAAATTTTCTTTAGCCGATCAATCCAATAAGATAGCATCCCCATCTTTCTTAAAATCAATGGTTTCACCAGCAGGAGAACAATCTATTACTGGACTCTTAGATAGTGCATATATATCAGATAGTGCAATAACAATCTTATTCTTTTTCTTAGTTCTTTGATTCGATTTCATTTGTCTGAGGTCAATCCTATAAGATAAGTCTTGGATTCAAGAGTATATAACTCTGCCAAAACCATTATCAGAGCGGAGACGATTTTGGGATGGTTTTGAGAGGCAGCAATGGTAATCAAAAGTTGCACAAAGTAAAAATATGACCTGAAATTTCTACCAGTCATTCTTCATATATATACATATATATATCATTGAATACTGTTAATCACCAACAAAAGGCAGCGATATCCAAAAAGTTGCTGATTCAAAGATGAAACTACCAGTCAAATCTCCAGCAGCATGTACTACAATGTACAGGAACTAGCAACATAAACCTACTTCTCAAATTTCCCAGCTAATCCCCCTAATTGCTAATCAACAAGAAAACAATTTATCTTTACAAGAGATGTGTTGCYTATACAAGGAATGGTTACTGCTATCTTTCCTCTTCACCTCGGTATGGGAAAGTTGAAATCTTGATATCCTCCTTCATTGGGAGGAAAATTTCTTGGAGGAGGAACAGTTTTGCAGTCCACAGCAGTAGTAGTAATATCATGGATACTGGACCTCTTTCTTTCTTTCTTCACAGAACTCTGGCGCAGGTAGTATTTCTGAGCATGACTGGCTACTTGTGTTGGGGTTCTTGTCACTACGCAATTTCTTGATATGCTTCTCCAGTCACCCTTACCGTATTTGCTGAGCCCAATTAGAAACAATCTGCGAAAAAGAGAAGAAAGGGAAAATTCCTATAAAGCAGAGATTATAGAGGTAATTGTGTGTGCCAATYAGCATAATCATGCCCATTCTATGAAGGTACAATAAGAWTTGCATTSATGGATAACAGCAGACCGCGTGGAAGATAGATCATCATTTGACTATATATAATTTAGGATGCAATTACATCTGCACAAGAAGTATTCTGTCCAAATGAATTTCTTTTCTTCGCCTTGCCGGAGCACAGATGTAATGCCGCTTCACATATACTGACAAATGTAATTGTAATCCACACAATGGTTAGGAAAATGGTAAATGATAAGGCATCAGTATTACCATTTAAACCGCAACCAGCATCACGAAAATGAATATCAAAGTTTATAGAGCATATTAGTAAGAATATGGAATTTGCCAAAAGAATTGAATTCAAGGGAGTGCAAGATTCCATTCCGAAATTGAGCAATCTTCAAAGTAATATCTCATTCCTATCGCAATCCCATTGCCATTTTGTGCAGCATGAAATAGTTCCAAAAATAGAACCAGACTAGGCCTTAAGTTTCTCATTTAATTAACTTATGGACCACAACTTCCAATCACGAGCCAGACCCCAGGGTCGCCCTTCTTGGCAGACAAATTCTTACCAAAACCCATAAGCCTCCCATACAAGAAGATTTATAGCTGAATCAACCAACCAAAAAAAATAAATAAATAAAACTTTTTAGTAAAATGCAAAAATGAGACGAACGAGGTTTCTTCAAGTTTTCACCTTTCTCTATAAACCAATCAAACAACTTTTGCAAGCAACCATATACTCTTCGATGAAAAGGAGCCATTTTTACTAGTCCTGAATGTCACAATTCCTCTAATCATTGACAAGGACAAGTCTAAACAATAATTATCTCCCTTCAAACACATGAAAGATTATTAACAAGGGATGAGGAGAGGGATGAAATTTATACGATTCATTTAAGGGCTTAAACACACACCGAAATTATAGAACCCAAAAAAAGTGAGCATTTCTGTCGCCAAACGCGACAACTTTGAATCAAATTAATCGAGCAATCAAACAGGCCAATTCCCTAAGACGTGCATATTTTATCCTACCCAGGTAAACGAATGTACAGATACCTGTGCTCTTCCTCGCTCCAAGGGGTGCCCTTTTTGCGCTCAACGTCGCTATGTCTGGTTTTAACAGAGGACCCAAAAGAGATCTGGTTGGTTTTTGAGTCAGACTCCCATCCATAGGCATCATCCACGTAACATGGCAGCTCAACTCGGCCGGAATCAATTTCCATCACATCATGCACCAAAGCCTCATAGTGCACCCTCACATCCTCCGATGACTTCCCGGGGACCCTCTCGGCGATTTTCTGCCACCGGTCTGGAACATCATCAGGGTACATCACAAGCGCCTGCTCAAACAACTTGTCTTCAAATTTCGTCCATTTCACCGTTGAATTACATGTCATCCATTGATTCTCGTCCACGTTATACATCATTTCTCTTCAGAATTCTTCTCCTTGTCCTCTTTGGTGGCTGGTGCGTTTCTTCAAATATGTTCTTTCTCTCTGTCTCTACAGGAGATTTTGAGAGGGATTAAGGGGTTTTGATACTTGAGAAATGATGTACGTCTGTCTATATATATACCACCATCGGAAGAGGAGAGGAATTGCGGAGAGACCCTTTTCAGGCCTCGGTGGAATAGTTTGATTTAGAGGGACTCTTACGGGGTCCGATGAAATATGGCATAAGGACGTTTTTACCCTCTCCAACAAAAAATATGCTGGACTTTACTCTCCTCAACTAGAGTTTTGAATGGCTTTTGAAGAGAGAGAAAGAGAGAGGACTAAATGGTCAGTACAAAATTATATTCTTTTTTCTTTAAGGAACAAAATTATTGTCATAAGCTCCAATTGAGGAGCTGAAATAAGAAATGAATACTTTCTTTATTTTACCTTTAAATACAGTAGCTTATTGGAAATAATTACTTGCATAAGTTTTTCCAAGAAAATTAAATACATATCCAATGATCATATGTTAGCAAGATTTGCCTAAGATAAGTTCAARATGAATCTTATATGTGCATTTTAATTTTTGAATGTCTTATTTAAAAGATCGCTAGACGAATGAGACGTCAATACAATTATACACATTAATTATTTATTATATTTATTAATTGAATCTTGTATAATCTTATACGAAGTATTTTATGGGACAATGTGACATGCCCCATATAGAATGGATGGAGCCTCATTTGTTTAATATTGTATAGCTTGCGAGATACATGTCATACCATATACAGAAGAGGTTCTCAGAATGAATACAAGTTCATTCTTTGATTAGGTATGTGTTTGGGTTTTACGTAGCAATCGAAACAGTAAATTGCACAATCTCTGAAATACTTTAAAGGAAATCTCTGCTATATACATTGAATATTAACTTTAATTAAATATTGCTGATGTCAKTAACAATTGAAGAATTCCTTGGTAATATTATATTGTTACTTAATCGATTCATCCTAATAAAATATTGTTTGATGGACAAGTGTACGAAGGCAAGAGACGATTAGATGCTCGTGTTTGTTATTATGATAATTAATATTGGTAAAAAATAAATGAACTAGTTTAACATTAAGATGTTGAGATGTAATATTGGAAATTACCATATTAATTTAATTTGTAAATATAGTAAATTTTTTTCTTCTGCAACAATTTTTTAATGCATATTTGATTTTTCGAGAATTATAATTTATATAATATTACCTATTATCCACGAAATTCAGATATAAATAAGGATTACTTTTAAATTCATTTGTTAGATTTTCATTTAGGATAGTTTGTAATTCCACATATATGATTCACTTTGCAAGAAATACAAGAATTATCCAATTCAGCCAAAAAGTCCTCCGTCTTCACTTGAAAGTGGCATGTCAAAATCTTATCCACAAATTTTATTATTTTATAAATTGTTACTATTCTAAACGGTAAATTAATTATAGAATAATGTTACGAGATTAATTTGATTGACAATATTATAAATCAATAAGATGATAATTACTAAAGCTTTTAAATGATGCTTCCTCTAATGATCATATGGATAGATATTCCTCCGATTTGCTCATTAATTCAACTTAAAGATGGATAAACGATGTCATAATTAAAATAAGAATGTAGGAAAGTTGGTAGAGAAAGCCTTCCTAATATGTTAAGATAAAAGCAATCTCACTTATTAGACCATCCGTTATTTTTACTCGATTTTAATTTGTTAGTCCATTTATAATCTCTATTCGAATAATAATATATTATTTCGATTTGATACGAGTAACCTTTACAGATTTGATCATTACTTAGATATATATATATATTTTTTGTTTTTTTTGACCAACTAAAATCGAATGGAAATTACAATTCGGGCGCTTAAAAGCATGATGAAACTACAAGATCCCACCTTACTTTTTTTTATCAGAAACAAAAACTTGTGGTAGTAAAATTGCTAATTTAAAGCTACTTTTTGGGTTTGATTCGGGATTTTTTGTGGATGCAGCGGGCCAGAGTGGTGGCTTAGCATTATATTGGATGAATAATGGTTAGATATCCCTACAATCAGATTCGCAGAACCATATTGATGTCACAGTTCAGCAATCTGACCACCCACGAGTAAAGCTCATGTGTGGGTTTGTTTGGGTAGAGCCCTTAGGTAATACTGTTATAAGACATGGACTCCCTTRTCTCTCGGATCATTTGCTGCTCTTTATATAGATACGGAGGGCAGTTCTGATCAGTCTAGACCACTTCCTTTCCTGTTTGAGCCTTTTTGTCAACATAGTCTACCATTACGGGCTGCCTTTTTGTCAACATAGTCTACCATTACGGGCTGCTATTCTTAGACGTTTCGTCATCCCTCTCATATGCTGCCTTTTGTTGGAAACTGAGTACCATCTGATCCTGCAATGCCCATTTGCTTTGGAGGTTTGGAAAGTGAATGGGTCGAGCTTTTCTTGGGCATGTCATGGTGGTAAAGACCTAAAAGGAAATTTTGAATCATATGCTCTCACATCCTAAATTGGTGGCTGTGAMTGAGGTCGAACGATTTCTGGTGCTTCTTTGGAATATATGGAATGCCCGTGATCGGTGAGTCTTTGAGAATAAGTTCACTCCTCCATCTGCATTGGTGTCTGCTGCACAGAATTATTTGGATGTATACCATCGATTGCCCCARCTCTAGAGCTTAATGTTGATGGTTCCTGGATGGGAGACAAAGCTGGAGTKGGCAGTGTAATACGAGATGCATCTGGCATAGTTCAGGCAGCCATGGCCACAACCATCTTTGAAGGCATAGGAGCTGAACACACGAGTYATTGACGGTTTTTCTAAGTTTACAATGGACAGAACATTTAGAATTGGATGATCTTGTATTAGAGATGGATTGCTTGCCTGCTGTTACTAAGATTTCAGAGACTACTGCTGACCTCTCTCCGTTAGGACATCTGATTTCAAAGATCAGGTTGCTCCTGGGGCATCTCGTAGGGGCAACATGGCTTCTCATATGCTTGCACAGGAAGCATGTTTTTTAGACCATGAGATGTCTTGGACAACATATTGTAAATGTTGTCTAGACAAAACTCCAAAGTAAATGAAATTAACATTTTTCTTAAAAAAAAAAAATCGAAATTAGCCATCTAAGCTAGTATGCAATACACTAGCTTACTAGGGAATCCGATATTAATAAAGTGGCCGACGAGGGAATAAAGTCATTAACTATAATTATGCGTAAGTATTCTAATGGTCTATCAACACGTGTGTAATTAATTAGCAATAAAAATAATAAACAGCAAAAGTATTTGTCGTATCGAGTTTGGGTTGGTAACGTTGACTAGATGCTTAGAACGGAAAGAAGCGTGTCATGTCGGCAACCGCCTTTGATCGGTGGTGGCATTGTCGTTTTGTACAGTTTGCAGACTGGTGACAACAGTTCTTTAGCTGAATCATTTTTACTSAAGACGGCAGCCAATAGAAAATGCTGGTCTATATGGCTTCGGCTGCATTTTTTTTCTTACGTGGCGGATTGTTCATGGGGCACGTATGCATCACATGGAAAATGATTCTCAAAGTAGTCCAACTAAACAAGGTTTTGGATAAGGAGGATTTTGCCACGTCAGGGAGCTATTTCATTTATTTATTATTTGGTTGTCAGAGGTGCTCAATTCCATTTTTGCTTTCTCCTATTATTTGGCAATTTGAGTGGGTTGGGTTGGTAGTCACGTGATCTGGGCCCATCAGATCCCCGTTTTGTTTCTACTTTATCTAATTCATGGTTACACTTGAAACTGACTCACATTTGGAGCGGAACAAATGAAGAAGCCCATTTATACTTATCCAAACATACCTCAGAATGTGGGCTTGGATTAGGAATCAAACCCTCAACAACTGAGTTGGACCAAGAGAAGCCTTAACCCAATATAGTTCTTAAATTGGAAACTAGATCCAACAAAAGCCCAATATGTATTTTTCCTTTTTTTTTTTAATAGAAGAATGGAGACTGAAATAAAGTGGGAGATATTATATGAATGTATAAACCTAATTAATAACCTCCTTCTCTAGCCCGAACCAGAAGAATTTCATATTTTATTTTATTTAATTTACAAAAAAATGTACACTAAATATAGTCCTTTTTCTTTTTTCTTCTATAAAATCGAAAGAGTTTGAATTACATCTAAGATATTTTTTATTTAAAGAGAAATGTAGTCAATTAAAATTATCATCTTATAATTTTTCATGCATAAAATTAACCGGTAAAAAGTATCAGAGGCCACCCCACTCCCCCCCCCCCCAAACCCAAAACCACCCTTTAAGAATAGTAAATATATAATTTACTGCATGTAAGTTGACATTTGGTTAAATTAAGTTTCATGCCGAAAGAGTTTTATGAATTTGACCTTTTTAAGCTATCCAATCAGATTAAAGCCTCATTCTCAGTTGGCCACTTACTTGAAACCTCTAAAAGAGTTGGATGASGCAAATAATGCTGAGAGCCTGACACATTTAACGAAAAGGCAGCAAACTTTTTGGAATATTTTTTATTTTCTTATTATCTTGCAATAAACATGATTATTTTTTAGGATAAATTAGTATTAAATCTCGAATTCAACCGGTAAAAGGATTTTGATTCAATTGTTACATGACCGTTTCCAAAAAGGAAAAAAATTATATAAATGAATAGAATTAGTGATGAATTTAAAAATTTACGTCGCACAGAYTGCAAATTAATCTTTTAAGTATATCATATAAAAATTTTCCCCAAAAAAATGAATAGTCGAATACATGGATTAGTAAAGCAGGCTTTGTTTGAAATGACAAATCACATAACCCCCATCTCGACAATGTACTTTGACTGGGCGACAGACAGCCTGCCCAAAAAATCAAAAAGTGAAATTAGTTTTTGTAAAGTAGTAGCATTAAGTGATTCTAGGTAAGATTAGGGATTAATAATTGTAATACGCGAATCACGTTCTGCCCACTAATCTTATTTATTTTGGGAGTAATTTTGGATTAATAATACTAATCTACCCGATATAGTGATRYAATGYGAGCTACTGTCTCRGCACTTAATCTAAAGGTCGAGCGATGATGAAGCGGATCCCCAAAATCAAAATATCTCCGGCAAAAGAGGAAAAGGATCACATTAACCGAGCATCGGGGACCTAAAAAGAGAGGGTCTGACAGAGTTCTGATCCAAATTTCGATTGGCTACGGAACTGATAAGATTCATGCCCATGCCATAGCTTACTGCGAAGCTGCACAAAGGGGGAGAGCCAGTGAACTGTGGCAGACAAKAGCTTTTGTAGTTATCCGTTTAGAATAGAAAAGGGCGATGGAAATGAAATAACAAGTGACTGAACTAGAAAGCTGAAAGGCCTAAGTGCCTATCGAGCCCAACCAGACTTGACTTTTGACTCCATAAATACCCGGTAACTTTTTCGTAATGGCCTCACGTGAGCTGCCCATTCCACGCGTACTGTGCTTCGCTTCAATCCGTTCTTATCCTACCATAAACCAGAAGGATATTGTTCCTCACACGTGTCGTCTTGGGGAGATTATGTTTCGGGCATCGCCCGCATCACTTTGCATTACATTTCTGCTTTCGATATTCATTAATAAGAAGATAAATAATTTGCGAAAAGCAACTTCAGGGTTGCTTTTCTAAATTATTTATTTTTTAAAAAAGAAAAAATTATTTGTTATATATTAATTTTTAATTGAAAAGAAATTAGTAGAAAAGCGAATCTTTGGTCAGTGAGTGGTGGTCTGATAGAGGGGTTTTATTTTCGTCTGCCACTCTTCTGCGGACTGCCTATTCAACTTGCTTGCTAGCTCATTCACGATCACAGGGAAGCCATGAATTAATGGTGTTCTTATCAATTTTTCCAATTCACAGTCTAGCTGAAAAGTTCGTGCTCTTATAGATATCCTCTTCTATCATGATCCTTCTTTTTTTTTTTTTTTTAATATTAAAAAAATATATATTTCTATTCAAGAATGGAAGGATATGATCTAACCAGGTTTTTAAGTGCTGAACCTTTCTAATCAGGAGGTCGGGTTTCCAATCTCTGCTAAGTGCAAATTTTTATTTTACTTTTTGTAATCTGAGCAATATTTTCACCACGTTGTATGAATACTACAAGTCTATGAACTAGTTCGATGTCTAAACACTCAAAAAGTTTGGTTACAAYGATTGATAATTTATTTAGCAAAATTTTTAATAGGATCAATTTTATGTTTTTATTCTTGTTTTATTTCTTTAAATTTATATTGATCAATAGTCGAGACGCAAACATAGTAGATCAAACTCACATGTCTAAGCATATTAAGTTATAATTTTTTATATCTCAGTTTTAGTTTACATATTGCATGTGAAAATTTTTACTATTTCAAAATACTTGTTGTATTAAAAAATCRATGAAATATTTAATGCTTCTTTTTTTCTAATTCACTCTTTACTAGTGACTTATTAACCATTCACTGATGTTGTAGTAAAACTAAAAGTCAAACATTGAATAGGGTTAATTTARWCAWTTTTATTTAATGTTATAAAATACTCACTTACATGAAACACGATTTTGGTYGCCAAGTTTTGTCGGATTCYCAAGTTTTGCTCAGATTCAGTGTAAGAAGGCAAAATTTTCATTCAAAAAAATAAGTAAGAAAAGGAAAGAAGATCTCTTGAACCTCCAAAATAATATCTATTAATACTCTCTTTAGTCTTTAGATCAGACCAAGAGAAGAAGGTAAATTCAATTTGTTCTTCATTGGGTGCTTCTTTGCCTAGAGCTTTTATCAGGGTACTGAGGTGTGTTTCCATTACTTTCCTTCTCCTTCTTGGAACCCTTCATAGTTATATGTAAATCCGACCAGTACTTTTTGTMTAGGTGAAGTATTGTATTTGAAAACCACAAGCTTGTGGTAGCTGCATAGAAGCCGTACGTGAATACACTTTTATGCCCAAGACTCGTGACTTAGCTATAAGAATGGAGTCACAAATTTAGGTCTTTGTCGTCAAATTTTATTCGATACAACAAAATTATAATGATAATAATAGTAGAGAGAATTGAGAGACACGGTGAATACTTAGAACTATTTATAACTTTATTAAAGTCATCAACGAGGCCAATTTAAATACAAGATTTAATAAAATACGTAAAAAATATGAGATATACAAACTCTATTACAATTAGAAAGTTAGGCCTCTTCAGGAAACCTAATTGGACATCTACATAATTATTAAATATTTCATAATACTCATCCTTGAATGTCCATAACCTAAAGAATATGCCACGTTAAAACTTTACTAAATAAAACCTAGTGGGAAAAAAATTCTAGTGATGGAACAAGTGTGCATCATTCTTCGTGTTAGTATTACTCTCCTCGATGAGATGATCCCTTCAGATATCTTAACAAACGCATTCCAATTTTATTCATCAACTTTTCAAATGTCGCAATCGGTAAGCTCTTAGTGAATGAATCTGCTAGATTATCACATGATCGAATTTGTTACAATTGATATCACCACTCTTTTGGAGTTCAAGAGTGTAAGAGAATTTTGGTAAAATGTATTTTGTCATATTTCCTTCAATATATCCTCCCTTTAATTGTGGTATACAAGCTGCATTATCTTCATAAAGGAAAGTTGAGATTCTTTTCTCGGAAAATAAATCACAACTTTCGTGAATATAATAAATCATAGATCTCAGCCATACATATTCTCGACTTGCCTCATGGATGGCTATAATAACAGGATGATTAGACGAGGTGGCTACCAAGGATTGTTTCGTACAGAGCCAAGACATGGCAGTACCACCACATGTAAATATATAGTCAGTTTGAGAACGTATTTTATGTGGATCARATAGATAACAAAAATATGCATATCCAATCAGTTTTGGATTGATTTTGTTTGAATAATATAATCAGAGATATCTCTATTGTGCCTTGGAGGTGCCTAAGGACATATGTAACAGCATTCCAATGTCGTCTTGTTGGAGAACAACTAAATATTGCTAATAAATTTACAGCAAATGATATATCAGGTCATGTATTATTAGCGAGGTACATTAGTGGATCATTACACTAAGATAACATATTTCAGGACCAAGTAGTTCTTCATGATCTTCCCTAGGTCGAAAGCGATTGCTATTCACATCTAATGATTAGACAACCATTGGACTCTTAATGGATGTGCTTTGTCCATATAAAATCTTTTTAAAACTTTCACAGTATATGTTGATTGATATTCCATCTTGAGGATGCTCAATCTGCGGACCAAAATAAAACTTATTCTTCCAAACTCTTTAATCTCAAACTCTTGTTGCAAATAATTCACTATATTTTGAAGCTCTTCAGGAGATTCAATAAGATTGATATCATCAACATATGTTGCGAGTATACAAATTTCTTAATAAATACACATGAACATATTTGATCATTTTTGTATCATACTTTCAATAAGTATTCATTAAGACGGTTATACCACATGCGCCCAAATTACTTGAATCCATACAATGACTTTTGCAGTTTAATAGAATAACCTTTGCGAGACACAGAGTTACAAGGTCAAATGTCATTCTCAAGATTTTTATACAGAGAAGAAGTAACTACATCGATTAAACGCATGTTTCTTTTCACATACTGTCAGATTCACAAGGTATCGAAATGTTGTTGCATCCACTATAGGTGAATATATTTCATCGTAATCAATGCTTGGTCTCTGTGAAACCTTGTGCAACTAGTCGTGCTTTATATTTCAGGACTTCATTATTCTCATTTTGCTTTCACACAAATACCCACTTATAACCAATTGGCTTTACATCTTCAGGTATTCCGATTGAATCACATCTTTCCATTTTAGCCATTCATTTGTCTCCATTCAATTTCAACTTTTGCCAGAAGTTATATAGTTGATGGAAATCTCAGTATTATTTTGAGATTGGATCCTTTTATCAGTTTTATCTTGGTCATTTTTGTCAAGTTGTTAAATTGGATTTTCATGATCATTTGGTCCTCTTTTGTTTCGAGAATTTTTATCCTTTTGAATCAAAAGGTAGACCATGCTTCTAGCATATTTTGGATTCAATGGCTATAGAGAATGTATTTTGCTCTTTCGGGACTTCAATCTGGATAGGAATATCTATAGCAGGTACATGCGATTTAGTTACCCTTGTAGAGTCAGCAAAGACATTGACAATTGATTGCTACTTTTTGCAAATAAATTATCTTCTGAACTTCAAGTTCACTAGTGCTTGTGTGTGGATCTAAATGTTTCAAAGATGTTGTAACTCTTTTTTTTGGGGTTTATTTTCTACACCAATGACTCACCGAAATAACAATCAGTGAACCTTGCAATAAATACATCTCTAGTTAAAGGTTCAAGATACTTATGATTGAGGAAGAATCATATCCAACATATATTTCCAATCTTCTTTGAGGATCCATTTTAATTCGTTAATTTGGTGTTATATGAAAATATATTGCACGCAAAAAAAAATTCTCAAATGACAGATATTTGGCTTAGCGGCAAAAGTTAATTGTAAATGAGAGAAATTATGATAACTAGTTGGCCTGATACGCATAAGTGCTGCAGCATGCAAAATAGCATGTCCCCAAATTTATGTAAGGAGATTTGTTCTCATTAAAAGTGTCTAGCAATTAAYTGTAATCTTTTGATAAATGATTATGCTAAACCATTCTGAGTGTGAATATGAGCTATAGGATTTTCAACAATAACGTCGACCGACATGCAATGAGCATAAAAAACATGAGAACAATATTTTGTGGCATTATCTAAATGGATCCTTTTAATAGGATAATCATGAAATTGCGCGCTCTTTAAGTGAATTATTTGGGAAAGCAATCTCGCAAAAGGCAAGTTGCTGGTTGATAACAAAGAAACATGTAACCATTTAGTAGATGCATGAACTAAAACCATAAAATGTCTAAATTTCTCACGCGGTGGTTAAATATCACCATGCCTTTTGGGGAAGGAGAGAGAGTAAATGATGAAAATATTTAACAGCGAGATAATATTTTATGCAATAAAAATTTTATATAAATTTTAAAAAATATTAACCATATGAACAAATTTAGAGATTATAAAGGGATGATTACTGTCACCTAACTCCGTCCTTGCTTAGTTGGTCAATTAAGATATAACTCTCCCCTCATATAACCTCGTTTTCAGGCCTCATCATGCTTAAATCTCTAATACAATATATTTGAGTTTGAAAGGTAATAAATAATTTGATTGTTAAAGTCGTTTATTGATAGAAGTATATGGCAAACGTACGGGCTCTTGTTCTAAATTCTTAGATATTTGCCCTCAAGATATATAGACCCAACATCATACTAGATTGTTCATATTCTGGATGTTTGGGATTCTTTGGGAGCCTCGAGTACTGAGGCAGCACTCCCAAACATGGAATACGAAAAGAAGGAGATGAACTTTTAATTTTTAACCCCATATTTATAAATGAGCTCTAAAAATAATATTTTATTCTACAAACTATGGATATGAAAAATCAAGTCGGCAGATAGATCCAAATGTATATCCTAACATCATTGCTCAATACTTGTTCTTGACAAAGCAAGCTTTTCTTCCTCAAATTGAATCTTATGAAATGACAGAAGTTAGATTTACACTTCCATAAAAGCGAGAGAGAAAAATAACTTTAAAAAGTATTTTTTTGCACTTTGTCCACCCAAATCCATCATATTGCATTTGCAAATTGCCCACCCACCATACCATTCTCTCCTTTTCTTTTAATACATATATATATGTAACATTTTCCAATTGTCCATAGCCAAAACAAATAAGTGGCAAACAAACACTAATTGAACTCTCAACTTCATCCAATCCCCACATATATTTCCCCCTCTCTGACCATTATCGACAGCCCCATAAAGGTCCCCCCCAAGAATTCGGCCTTTTCACTTCCATTTAGATTAAGTTTGCCTCAGTCTAGTCCTTTTCCTTGTTTGTCTATACATGCAAGCCSCTCCATCTTCTTTTCTGCTGCATTTCTAAATTACAAGTCAGAATAACAAATCTACATAAACAAATTATATACTTATTTTTTTATTTTTTAAAGTGCATCACGTTAAGTTAAAATATTCGTACATTTTAAAATTATTATTAAAATAATATTTTATYCTTATTTTAAAAATAAAATGATTAATCAATGAAGTCYCTCGTCCGACCTATAGCAATATTTCAAAAGAATTTTGAACAAATCATTTTGCGAATAACAATCAAACTATGTTAATGCAATTTGATCGAATTCGCATTAGTCTAATGAGCGTGGGATAATGAATATTAAGAGGGGAAAAGAATATGAACCTACACTTAATCCCAGCTCTTCATTTCGAGATTTAGTGACGTCCACTAATTTGTAACGTAAATTATATAATTATGACGAGGATAGTTGCATCTATGGAAGTAGTGATCAGAGTGATGTGTAAGAATGAACTACTCATAAACCCCCACGCCCCATCATCCTGTTATAAAAGCGAAACTAACGCAATCAATTCAAAACGCACGCAGTTACAGAGTAAGACAAATATTGGGTAGAGAGGTGAGAGAGATGGTCCAAATGGAGAGCCGTTCCACCTCTTTCTCTAGCTTCAGGGCCTACCTCCATGCACTTTCCGACACCCGCCACCGGCTGGCTAGACGTGCTGGTTCTGTGTCTACTTCTTTTGAGGAAACTAGCCGGGTTCGGGCTCGGTCTGGACAGGACATGAAGAAGAGCCTCCGCTGGTATGACTTGGTTTGCTTTGGCGTTGGTGGGATGGTCGGCGCCGGCGTCTTTGTCACCACCGGTAACGCTAGTAGAAAATACGCGGGCCCTTCTGTCATTCTTTCCTATGCCATTGCTGGAATTTGTGCACTGCTTTCTGCCTTCTGCTACACTGAGTTTGCTGTCGACATGCCCGTTGCCGGCGGGGCCTTTAGCTACATCCGCGTCACATTTGGTTGGTATCATTGAGACCTGTTCACCCACTATTAGATTTGTTCAAGCTATGGAATTTTGCCATGAACTTTTATATGCTTATGAAATTTCTGCAACATTTGCAGGTGAATTTTTGGCTTTCTTGACGGGGGCAAATTTAATTATAGACTATGTGTTATCAAATGCGGCGGTGGCGAGGAGTTTCACAACGTATTTCGCCACAGCAATTGGTGTGTCAACTGAAACCCATTTGAGAATCAAAATCCATGGCTTACCCAACGGGTTCAATGAGATTGACTTAGTGGCAGTGGCCCTCGTTTTAGTACTCACCGTTGTGATTTGCTACAGGTAGACCTCAAAATCAAATGAAATTTTACATACCACTGGCATTTCAGAAATTTTCAGCTCATTTATTAACTATGGAATTTCTTCTTTTTGTTTCTTCAATTGACAGCACAAGAGAGAGCTCATTGCTGAATATGGTCTTAACAGCGCTACATATTTTGTTCATCTTGTTTGTGATAGTGGTTGGGTTTTGGAGAGGAGATTCAAAGAATTTTACCCAGCCAAATGACCCCAAAAATGCCGGTGGGTTCTTTCCCTTTGGCGCATCGGGGGTGTTCAATGGTGCTGCCATGGTGTACTTGAGCTATATTGGATATGATGCTGTGTCTACAATGGCTGAAGAAGTCAGAAATCCGGTTAAGGATATCCCCATAGGAGTCTCGGGCTCTGTGATTCTCGTGACCGTTTTTTATTGCTTGATGGCTGCTTCAATGTCCATGCTCCTCCCATACGACTTGGTATCCATTCAAGAACTTGATATTCACCTCTAATTACCGCTGTTATCTTGGGATAATTACAGCAATCTCCATTAAGATGATATTGACCTTTTCTTTTTCTTTTTCTCTGGTGGGTAATGGAAACTGTACAGATTGATCCCGAGGCGCCGTTTTCGGGGGCATTTGCGGGAGGATCCGAGGGTTGGAAATGGGCGTCAAATGTGATCGGGGTGGGGGCGAGTTTTGGGATATTGACGTCGCTGTTGGTGTCCATGTTGGGTCAGGCTCGGTACATGTGCGTGATCGGACGGTCGAGCGTGGTCCCGGCGTGGTTCGCTAGGGTACATCCTAGGACAGCCACTCCTGTCAACGCTTCAGCTTTCCTTGGTAAGTTACTTAATTTGGTTTGTCTTTTAATATTATTATTGCATTCTCTTACCTTTGCAATTGGCCTTTTTTCGACTTTGTTTTCGTACTTAGTTACTTGTTTTGGTTTGCCAAGTTATGCCGTCACTCATCTGGGCTCCACCAACAACCGTTTCAGTCGAGTCAATTGTTCTGTCAAGTTTCTAACATCATTGTATACAATTCTTGGGTTCGATGTTATACCATATTTGATGTGGCCTAGTTCAGGCAGGCTATAATTCTTCTATAATTGATGAGTTTCTAAGATGGATGATTCGGGAATGGAGCAGAATGCCATATCAACTAGGTCAGATCCCATTGCTTGCTGAGGTTGAACTAGTTGATACCATCCCACCACCAAATGAAAGTGACATTTTCTAGCAAGAAAAGCCAGACACCTGTTCTCTTTAGTCTCTCCAAGGGATAGTGACTCAAAGAATTGCTGCTTTGAGAGATTTAATAAAAAAGTTGATTTCTTTCTTTCTAACGCCTGATGCTTTTATCTTTCAGGAATATTTACTGCAGCAATTGCTATTTTTACTGATTTGAATATTCTGCTGAACCTGGTGTCCATCGGTACCCTCTTCGTCTTCTACATGGTAGCGAATGCTGTAATTTACAGGCGTTATGTATCTGTTGGAACAACAAATCCATGGCCGACTCTGTCTTTCTTGTTTTGCTTTTCGCTCACCGCCATCATTTTCACCCTCATGTGGCAATTGGCACCACCAGGCAAGCCTAAGGCTTTCATTCTCGGTGCCTGCACCGCTATTGCTGTGGGCGTTCTTCAGTTATTCCATCACATGGTTCCTCAAGACCGAAAGCCCGAGTTTTGGGGGATCCCGTTGATGCCTTGGATCCCATCCATATCCATCTTTCTTAACATATTCTTGTTGGGCTCTCTTGATAAACCGTCCTACGTGAGATTCGGATTCTTTTCAGGTCTCATAGTAATTGTGTATGTTCTATACAGTGTCCATGCTAGCTTTGATGCTGAAGAAGAAGGAACTCTTAGTCAAAAGAACCGTGAGATTGTTAAAGAATCTATTGAAATGGAGGACCAGAAGCTGCAAGTGTAAAAATCCTTCTTATCCATTTTCCTTTTTACCTTCTTGTAATGACTCTACAACTTTTTGTAAAGTTGATGGATAGTTAGAATAGGAGCAAGAAGAACAAATAGATAGTGAAGAGATGCTGCAAATTTTGCAGTAGCAACTTGTATAGTTGACATCCTATATAGTGAGTGAGTCAAATTAATGTCCCTTTTCATAACTTTGCAAGAACAATTCGTGAAGTAAAAAGCAAAGTGTACTTAACTTTTTGACTATTCTTGATTTGAACTGAGTTCCCTATACTAATTCCTTCTCCTGATTCAAAAGAGAGAGGAAGAGAGAATACTGCATCTTCTTGACTATTCTTTATCTTCAATTATATTCTTGGTGACTACACCAGCAGCTCTTGTTATTGAAAGTGACAATTGAGAGCAGAATATGGTAAGTTGTTAAAATCAAAATTATCCTATTTATCAATTATGCTAGTTAGATTTTAATATTCATAATATTCATTACTCAGAAAGATTAGAGTTTGATTCTTGGAGTATTAGAAAACAAGAAAGGAATTAGTATGGTATGTTTGTGCTATATTTAATAATTCAAAAAAGTTGTTAAGTGAATTTTTATGTTTAATCCTTTCTTATCACGATACCTTAAAGCATTATGTGTTGAGAAAAAGTCAATGATCTTTGAATTGGGTATACATAAATTTCACTAAATAGGGATATCGACAATTAAAAAAGACAATATATTAATATTAGGTGCTAGCTTTAGTCCGTTTTGGATCAAAGCCAATGACAATGCAAAGCAGTCAAGTTGATGTGATATGGGTTTTCTCTCTTCTGAGATCTTCTCATGGTAAAAAGGAAAGAGATAAAACCAGAATCTATCCACTTGTCTTCATTATGGGTCAAGATTGAAATTCCATTTTTACAAGATATGTGTTTTGATCCTCTTTCGTTATAGGCAGTCTCGTATGACTTTTTAGATACTATTACAGTAGTAGCTTAGTGCATCGAATCTGTCAGCTCTCTTCTGTGACTATAGAAAAAGGGCCCTTTAGGCTTCTACTTTTCTCTGTTGTTTCTGTTATCTGGTAAACACCTTAATGACAATTTAGATTCTTCTTTGAATTTTTTTCCCCTTAAGCAATAGACAAGATTACCAGTAATCTATTTACTCAATGATGTCCAATATTATTACTGCATTTCCCCCAAAATTTTAGCTTTAATCGTTGGTTCTTAGATGATAAAATAATATTCCTTGGCATCTTGTAAGTCCAATTAAGAGAAGGTATATATACCCACCGAGTGCGGATGCCACTGGGAACATCAATAGTTTGAATTCCAAGTCAAAGTAAAAAGTTTAAAAGAACATAAAATTTGAAGTCCAGCTCGGGCTCAGCTAACCACGATAGCTTGTAGGGTTAAGTCTTTTAGATGGGTGAGTTTGGCATTTTTTGAATTGTGGATTCGTTGAACTTAATTCGTTTTCGATTTGGTTCATGTCGTCTCATTTGCGAACTGTTCATTTTGCTTGATTGGACGGACAAATAATTGAATCGTGCTTGGCAAAACTTGACTCGTATGGGTAATCTAATAGTTGAGACTCGACTCGATCCTAATCCGACAATCAACTAGTTTGTAAGGCTAGTTTTCAGCGACCATGATAATCTCCTTTCTTGGTTCTTACTGACCAAGATCTATTGACATGATTTTTGACTAATCGTTCCCTGTCGATGATCATTACCCATTTCTCTTGGGACTATTCTTCCTAGGGGGTCAAAATTTGTGCCTCTTTCAACTTTCTATATCCCTTCTTAAATAAATTTGAAGGCGACTGATTCGCTCAAAGTCTTTCAGGGCGCTACTCAAACAATGAGGGAAACTGAGATTTTTTTTGCCGGTAGTGGTGTTATGTTCTACTACTATCTCCACCATCTAGGGTGCAGGGATGCGGTATTGTCTCTGTTACTTTACATTGCTTTGCTTGTCCCTTGTCAATTTCTTCTCTCTCCTGCTGAGGAAGACTGGAATCTGTTTATCCTGCTTTACGTTTAAGCATAAAAGCTCTTCTCACTTGATCTTTACAGCTAAAGCTCAAAGCCTACCTTCATAAACATGATCACGACAAACAACTTCTTGTTTTCTACTTCAGAAAATGACTCAAATAATTGCTTTACCAGATCGATTTAACGAGTAATATTGTTATCTTTCTTTTATGGTTTTGCTTTCTGGGTTGGCATTTAGTTATAATTATTAAGTGGAAATTTCGTAAGGTTCTCCTTTTGTCCCTTCGGTTCTTTCTTTTCCTGTTTAGGCTAGAAACAAAATGTCCCCTTTGTGTAGAACCCAGCTTAGTGGCTTATGACATTTACCATTAATCCGACCACAAAAAGGGGATCACTTGATCATTTCTGTCCGCGACATGAATAAGTTGTAATCTACTCCTTGGATGGATATTAAAAGGTCTAATCCAGCACAAGGATTAGCTCGTTGAAAAGAAAAGAAAAGAAAAACCACGAACCAATCAACTCATCTATTCAATTCTAAGTGGAATGTCATGTTATGATTTTCTATCGAATTTGAGCTATTAATGATTTATTTTAGGTATAATGTATGTACGTTTGATATTTATAAATGATTTATTTGAGGTGAATAATTTCTTCCTTGTCTTTGCTTCTATAAGTAAGCTTACCATTTAAATAACATAAATATAATGCATAACGTACTATTAATAAGATAAGTAAACGTGTTTTAAATTCGTTATGCGCACACATACATTTTTATAGGTGATGGGTGTTGATCATATYCCTAATATAAATGTGTGTAGGTATAAGGAAAGTGCATATTTTCATGGTCTTCTTGTAATRAATGATTACCKTTTATAAAGAAGTCATCCTCAATCTGTCCATTTAGATTAATTTCATGGACGTTGTAAGTTTAAAGGAAATCAAGTCCAGTCCATTTCTAGGGATTTTGTTGAATTCACGCAAATTCAACATAATTCTGGTTGGCTTTTGGAAGTATTGAAATGATAGGAGGCCAGCCAAGTGAAGCTTCTTGGATTTACAAGAACAAATTTTGATAAAGTTGGGTTTTGAGGTTGAGATTTCAAGTCTTCGTGATGTTGATTTGTCATGATTTCACAGAGAAAGACCCATCTATATCCAACTTTCTATTACGTTTTTTAATTAATTAGAGGTAGCAACAAATCAAGAGTTATCTTATGCATCCAATTGCGCTTAGCCGCCGAGTCTGCTAGAGACCCGCGAGGACTAAAGCCTCCATCCAAAATTCTTTCAACATCGTATTATAGGTGGAAGTTGAACATAAGTTCTTCCTTAACTTAATAATTCATTTATTAATTATTCTACTTGAGRACGTTTAGTTGAAATAATGAAATTAGGTGATAGAATGAGAGGCAACGATACCCATTGATAGTATATGATTGGACAACATAGGAATAAAAATAACTCCATAATTATCTCATACTTCGCTATTATCCATTCCCCCGTACCCTCCCTTAATTCACATTGGCCCGTACTTGTGAATTAAAATTTGGAGTGTTTTACTAAAAAGCCCCATCTATTCTCATGGGGTTGAATTTAATGTTTAATTTTAAAAAAATAAAGAAATTATTTTTTATGTTGGGGTTGGATTTAATATTAATTTTTTAAAAAATAAAGATATTAATTTTTTATGTTGGAGTTAATATTAATTTTTTTAAAAATATAAAAAAATATATATTTTTTACTATTTAGGGTTGACTTTAATGTTAAATTGTGAAAAAAAATAGAGAATTATTTTTAATAAAGTTTTAATACATTGACTGATATGTGAAAAATTGAAGTTTTGATTGATTCCCATTGCTAATGTTGATTTGAACCAAAAAGTATCAAAATAATCATGATTCCCATTGTAATTGACCCCATTAATCAAAACCATTRCGATTCCGATTGATAAAATTGAAGTAAACGCCCTTGAGTTAATAAGTCAAAAGCTCAATTATTGATTAAGACAGTCGAGCATAAATTCATTTTTAGTTCCGCTATCAGTCTATCATTAACATCTCATGGAAGCATTAGCAAAATGCAATGGGCAACTATTGGGGGTTCTTCGGAGGAGGACAACATCCTGTGGTGGAGTACGAAAAAGTTCAAACGGCGAATTACAGGTGAGTCAGTGTCTCAGCCAGAAGGGGACTCGCAAGGGGGCTCATTGAATTCCATACCGGCGACTACGTGGCAGGACTAATCATTCCAAGATATAGTGCAGGCAGCAAGGCGGTTGCCACTCTTCCACACCGGGAAGAACRAGGATGAGGAACAAGATCTCTCTTGGACTGAGTGTTTGAGGCCTTAGGGTTTGAGGAGTGATTGTCCCACCATCGACCTTATGGAGGAGGTGTGTCTGCAACTATAGGTTCCATGGCGATGTGCAATGGTGATCACGCGTCCATGCTCTGTGGAAGTTACAAAGGAAGAGTGAGATTGTGGACCTTGATAGGAGCTTCTACTTGGTCCGTTTCCAGTCTAAGGCAGACTATTTGAGGGTTTTGCAGAAAGGTCCCTGGGTTGTTTCCCTGAATTTCCAGCCTTCCCAATAGGAGATTTGCACCACCTTGTATGGATTCGTTTCCCTGAAGTGTCCGTTGAACTATTTAACGAAGGCATACTTATGAAAATGGGGAACTTGGTAGGGCATGTAGTGCAGAATGATTGCACAACAATGGTTGTGGTCGGGGATGGTCTCGATTTTGCACGRGGATATGGCTAAAGYAACCACTGATACTAAGAATCTCAGTGCTGGGGTATGAGTAAAGAGTTGAATATGAAGGGGTATGCTCGATTTGCTTCAAATGTGGTACTTATGAGCACTCTAGGGAGGCTTGTGCAAGGCTTACTCCTGCATTATCTGGGGGCCAAGTGGGAGTGGAGAAAATTAGTCCTCAAATTGCGATGTAGGGTGTCGAGGGTGCCACAGACAGAAAGGTGATAACGTCTCTGGAGGGGGAAGGAGGAACATTTGGTTCGTGGATAGTTCCTAAGCGGCCAATCCGACGACAACCATGGGGGGCACCTCAGGCCRACAATCGGAAGGAGGAGGYGCTGATGGGCTGCCCAATGAGTGGTAGCAACCTTAGGCAAAGGGAGGTTTTAGCGCAACATGACTTGTCCTACGAAAAACTCGGAACAAATAGCACAAAATAGGATTCGGCTAGCTCAAAGCATTCAAGAGATAAAAGGGTAGTTATCTTAGATCCTGTGCACAAAATCAATTTCCACCTATCAATCTTTGGGACATGTGGATTACCATTTCAGTCTTATGTGACATGGTGGACCAGTGAATAGCGAGGTGTTGCCCTAAGCCCAAAGTTCCAATTCTGTGGGCCCAGCTTAAGAGGTTATTAGGAGCGTTCTCTAGCCTCTTAACTTTCTTTCCATGCGAGTGTCACCCATCACAAGCAGGCGCTGTGCTGTTACTAAATGGGTGGCTCGGGAAAATAAGTGTAGCTTGGGTGTAACGATTAGAGTCCGCATGGTTGACGTGGCCCACCTAGAACTTCTCCAACTACCAAGATGTCAAGTCCCTAATGGTGCCTGAATCACGGGCAATGAGGGCCAACTCGAGCTGTTTCCCCTAGGTCATCTGGGAGTGCGGAGCTACAACCCATGGAAGGTGTTCGTGGAGGCAGTCTGGATGATCTGGTGGGAGTGCATGTCGATGTCAAGGATGATATTGAGGAGGGCGTCGTATCCCAATATTCGTGTAAGGCAACATTGATGGCTTTGGAATTATCCGRGTCCCCAACCTTCTATATTTGTTTCCTCATGCAGTTGATTATCTAGAACTGACAGGGGGTTCAGATGAGTTTAAAACCCACTTAATTTTGACCTCTTTCGGACTCATAAATAATCATTTTTTTCCTACTTGAAGTCAAGACTAGTGGTAGTCAGGCAGAGAGACTTATGCCAATAATAGGGTTTCATAATGTATATTTGGTTGAAGTTCAAGGTTTTTTGGGGGATATTTGGGGTTTCTAGAAGTCTAAGTTAGTTCGTATTGATATTTTCACGTCGAATTCTCAAATTGTTAATGCCATTGTTAGTTCCCAAGATAGGCCTACTTGGGTTTTCTCTGCTATCTATGCATCACCCAMGTGGGAGATTCTAGAGTTTCATGGCATATTTTAAAGCACAAGGCAATCACGTCTTTATCCCAAAGCTTGTAACGAGGGACTTTAACCAAGTTCTGTATGCAAAGGAGAAGTGTGGAGGTTGACATGTGAGAGACAGGCACACAAGCAGCCTCAGATAGGTGGTAGATGCATGTGAGTTCTTTGAGTTGACAGCATCAGGCCCTAAATATACCTGGATGAACAAGTAGGAGGGCTGTGCCATCATTCGAGAGAAGTTGAACAGTGCATTGTGTAAATCCCGATGGCGTCATCTGTTCATGGGGGCCTGTGTGTGCCATCTACCTCGTAGGACCCCCGACCACCACCTCCTACTTGTATCACTGACTTTGGGGAAGAGGGGAGGGACACAATAGGCCTTTCGTGTTAATGCTGCCTAGTTTCACCACCTGACCTTTGAGGAGATGTTCCAGACCTTATTGGGGGACTCGACCAAGCCCCTACTAGTCAGCTATTGATTTTACTACAACTAGTAGGTGGMGGGAAGAGGTATCTAGGAATATCCATTGGCACACAAAGCGGTTCTTGGCCCTCTTAGATTATATTCAGCGGACCTCTGGTTGGGTTCTTCTAGTTTCTTAGCAAAACTGGAGGTGGAGCTACAAACTGAATATCCTGAATCCTTGCAAGAGGAGCTGTATTAGTTCCAGAAATCTCTGACCATTTGGCTTGTTGATCGGAAGTAGAATACTTAGTTTTTCCATACTACAGATGTTGCTAAATGGTCTCAAAATCGTATGCACTGCTTGAAAGACTATGAGGAGAATTGGGTTGATGATCCTCTTCGACTTTAGAATTTGGTGTGTGCGTTTTATATTTGCCTATGTTCATCTTAGTTTGTATCTCCTTCAGCGGATATGCCTTAGCACTTTCCCTAACTAATGTAGTAGGATTGTGAATGGCTTAATACTTCTTTTACGCCCCAAAAAAATTAAATATGCTATATTTCAAATAACGGCTCGCAAAGTCCTAGGGCCTGATGGGCTCACCACGGGGTTTTTCAGACATATTGACATGTTGTTGGCAGCTCGATTACTAACAAGATTTTTTCCAAACAGGCCAATTACCTACCTCATTGAATGTATTGCAAATTACCTTAATCCCAAAGCAAGAGAGTCCCGAGTTGGTCTGCCATCTTCGTCCGATTGCTTTTTGCAATGTCCTCATGAAGGTGGTGACAAAAATTATTGCAAACTGCCTCAAGGAAATAATGTCAAAGACAATCTCAGCTACCCATAGTAGCTTTATTCCGAGGCAACATGAGGTGGTGCATTCAATGCATAAGAAGGGTGGCAAGAAAGGGTGGATGGCAGTCAAGGTGGATTTGGCAAAAATCTTTAATCATATAGAATGGAGTTTTCTTCAGCAGGTCTTGACTCAGGTGGGGTTTTCCACTGATATAGTAAATTTGGTAATGGCACTAGTACCTCATTGACAATTCTCTCGTATGGGATTCCCTTAGCTGAGTTCACTCCTACCTAAGGTATTCACCAGGGGGATCTTCGTTCCCCCTACCTCTTTGTGCTTTGTATGGAAGCTTTGGCATTTCAGAGTTTGAATGAGCTTAGGTCTGGAAATTGGCAAGGGTTTTGACTAAGTAGGTAGGGGGCCTTATACTATTGCATTTGTTTTTCGCTGATGATCTGATTCTATTAGGAGAGGCTTCTATGCCGCAAGCTAGGGTTATGGAACGGGTTTTGGCTAAGCTCTACACTGCCTCTRGTCAATATGTGAATTTTGCCAAAACTCATGTGTTTGTCTCTAAGAACGTGCATAAGGATGTGACTAGACATATTGCTAGAGCTATCTGAGTGGTGTTCACAGAAGACTTGGGTACCTACTTCGTTGTACCATTGTTGCATAAGAGAGACAAGGGAGTTTAATTCCAATACTTGGTAGATAAGGTTGATATGAAGCTAGCAAGCTAGAAGTTTTGGTTCCTATCTATGGTTGCACACATGTCATTAGGGGGGATAGTGACATCCTTCATATTGAATTATGCTATGCACACCTTGTTGTTGCCTCAATCGGTGGTTGGGTATTGGAAAAAGTCAACAAAGAGTTTATATGGGGCTAGGGCGAACACCAACRGAGTTTGCACACAGTGAACCGAGATACTATATGTCAACCAAAGTTGGCCAGGGGATTGGGGATTCAAAAGTTCCATGAACTAAATTTGGCAACTCCGGGGAAGCTCGCGTGGAGGTCGATCTTTAACTTAATGGCGTTATGGCCACAACCATTGTTGTCGAAATATGCTCTATTAACACTTGGTGGGTGTGAAGCTCGGTGGAGTCTATCATGCTCGCATGTTTGGTGAGGAATGCTTTTGCAGATTAAGATGGAGTGGGGCGTGGGAGATGGTAATACCATGATGTTTGGGTCTGATAATTGGTTGCCCCATTGGTGGATGTGGTTGGATCTTCTCTCCAATTATATTGGAGGTCGGTCAACGGGTCGCTAATTTGTGGATCCCTGGTGAAGGGGGGGACTTAGGTGAGCATGAATAAAATTATATTTGACCTTAAATGAGTTTGAATGGTAAGGGATTTGATTTTAAATTGTGAGCACCAATTAAATTCACACTTAAATTGTTAAAATCGATCAAAAATAGTATTATTACTTATTAGTAATCTAAATATTAAAAAAGTGTGGATGTTTTTCTCCAGAAAAGAAGTAGCTATATTATTATTATTAATTTTTTWATTATTATTAACATTAAATTATGTCTAATCCTAATTAGGATGGTTTATTGAATTATTTTTGTATTTAAATTATTAGGTGTCCTAAAGCTTTGGTTCAGATTACTTCGACTTAAAGGATTCATAAAGTGAACAAAGATTTCTCAACGTTATTTACTTTAAAACACAAATTCGTATTCAAGATATTGTTCAAAAGATACCAAGCTCTTACTGTTTAGCACCAATAATAGCTGGTATGATTCATTTAATATACGCATTAGATTACCTAGAAGTGTATACTGCATAGCACATTTCCTTTTAGAAACTAAAGTAAAAGATGATAATTAGAATGATTTATTTATTTCTTAACAAATATTGATCCAATAATCTTTTCTATTAATTGACAAAATGGATGTATTAACATTTAACTATAATTAAATCTTCAAATTAAATACCATATAGGGGAATTTGATATTGGAAGAAAATTGTACTCTTAATACACAATCTTAATTATGAATTCAATATGAGTGTTAGATAATTTATACTGAAACTTATTTTTGTTGGTGGAGGGAAATATATGATTTCTATCTCTTACAAAATTACTAAATTTTCTTTTGTATTTGTTTATGTTCGAGGTACAACAAGTTTTACAATTTAGTCATCATTATAAATAATCATAATTTATCTTTTACTCTAGTTTGATCCTGCTCGGGCCGAGTTTGATACTTCTATTTCACATTTGAACTAAGTTCATGCTAGAAAACTCGACTCAATCAACTCAATTGATAGAGATACCCCTTGATCTATCTAAGAAACAAAAATCTCTTTTTGGTTCTTTTTATCATTTTTTGCTTGCACCAAAGTCTGGAATGGTGATGTGTTTCTCAACTAGTGCGGTCTATTTGAGGTGTAGCAGAAGAAGGAAACTAACAATAAAAGTAGTGGTTGTGTGCAAAGCTCATCCCAGCCCCTCTTTCACTTTGKGGATTGATTAAGCATTGGCCACTCTCTATCTCAAAAGGGAAAATTAAACAATGCTTGATGTATCATGAACACATCCAGCATATCAGTAGTATATTCCATCATATTTGACAATAAAATAAAAGGAAAAAAATTCCAAAATGATGAGACAAATGTAGTTAAATCAAATAATAGTATTTTATGGTTTTTTTGACTAACAATATTTCTAAAATGATCAGATTTTTTAATGTATAAACATGTTCTTGGTTTCATGATTAGGGTATTTGAGTATAAAAGTCATGAGATTCTTATAAATAACGGTTTAGTGTAAGTTGATTGGATTCTCTAATATATGCCATTTGCAAGTAATATAAGACCCCAAGTTGATTGGATTCTCTCTTGTGGTTAAAGCCATATGAAAATATGGTTATATCTTAATCATGAAAACAAATTAGGATTTATTTCTGYTGATGATATAAATTTATAATTAAGTACGATTTTGAATTATGTCGTGCTCGTGTTGATTGCGTCTAAATTCATAAGAATACAAATAGTGTGGCTTGCAATGTGATACATTAAAGTGCTCTTTATCAGTAGTAGAGAGGTGTTTGGTTTGATTCCTTTCCTCCTTTTCCAGTATTTGAAAAAATAAAATATTATTCTTGGCTCTTCAAAATAATGAATTTCCTAAAAAATATTATTAGCTTCTCTTTTACAAATAACTAATTTCCTAAAATTATATATATATTATAATCTAATAATTCAATTAGTAAAACGCATATTATATTTTCTAATTTAATCTGTGGAAAAATACATGAGATAGATGAACCTATCGAACCCCCATGTCACTATAATAAGATAAAAAGAAAATATAAAAAGAGACAAACCTTTAAAAAGAAGTATTTTAAGAAAAGAAAGCGATATATTATAAGAAGGAAAGATACAAAAAGACTAAAAACTTGTAAATGTTATTATTGCTATGAGATAGGACATTATGCTAATAGATACCCCAAAAAATTTGAGAAAATAAAAAGAAAATAGAAATTGATGATGATATTGAAATCTTAATAGAACAGGGTGAATTTATACAAACAAATGATCTGGAAGATGATATAGATTTAGATGAAAATATTTTTATACAAACTGATACAAATACATAGTATACTTCGTCTTCTGAATATAATTAATTAAGAAATGAGTGAAGCTAGTTCCTCAGAACTAGTAATAGATAATAATAAGGAATATCGAGGTGAGTATAAACATGAAATATTAATGGATAAAAGAAAATTAAAATAGATTCAAAAGGAAAACTTTTCCTTATCTAATTATTCAGGATTAAAGATAAATTACTTGAAAAGTTTGGGATAAAACTCATAAATTAAATATACAAAAAAAGGCTTTAGAAGTAAGTTTAACTTCTAACAGGATAACGCTACGCTTATGATCTAAAAAAGATATTCAAGATAAATTAAATAAGATTAAACCAGAAATTTGAAATACTATTGGATGGCTACATATAGGAGGTATAG
The DNA here is from genome assembly GCA_001752375.1 of Rhazya stricta. Lineage (NCBI taxonomy): Eukaryota > Viridiplantae > Streptophyta > Magnoliopsida > Gentianales > Apocynaceae > Rhazya > Rhazya stricta. Next base: position 4,137,639 of record MEJB01000018.1, on the reverse strand, counting down.
AGATAATAATAAAGTCAGCATTTAAAGAGGGTTTAGATACACCTATTGATTTAGCTATAATGGATAATAGAACCCGAAATAGAGATACCAATTTGGGGGGCCTAACGAAATTAGATTCAAAATCATAAAAATTTGTTCTATTAGTGAGATAACTCCAGCGGGATCAGGTAATAAAATTATTCACAAATATATYATTATGAAGAAAATAAAATCACGTGATTATAAATATCCAAACAAGACATAACAAAGTTTTTCAATGTTAGTTACAAAAGTTAGGATCCAACATGCTTCCATACCTTTGCTACCGCTCTGACAAATATATCTCCTGGGTATCCAGTGAGACTTTTAACAGGAGTTTCAACCCCAATCTAATAAYCTCAGAGATACTAAGCACAGCCTGGTTTCATTTTCTATCTCAAGACRTAAGGTTTTAAAGATARGAAGTAAAATTTTCTTTTGTAAAAACAAAAAGATAATTTGTATATAGAAGATGKATATATATAAAAATAGACTTCTATTATTTCATATGATATAGAAGATAATGTGTACAAGAGGAAGAGGCTTCAAGTTTCAAGAATGGATATTGCTTCCAAGCCCTTGTCTCAAAAGTAAAATCCTACCTCCATTTATACCCTTCTCCGGACTTGATGTTCGAAATTTATTTACAATAGCCGTCTTTTTCTAGTAATTGTTAGTCATTTATCATGATGGACGACCATTCTTATCTTTTTTGTTGTATTGCATTTTGGCTGTATCTTTTATTTTAATCAGGCTGTTATTTTTGTTGACTTTTTTTTTGTCAATAATGCTGTCGATTTTTCTTATGATCTTATCTTCTTTTCACCATCATTGTTGACAATCGATGTAGCCGTCATTGTTGACAAAACTAATCTCCTTTTAAATATAATGTTGACGACATTGTTGACCAGTAGAGATATATCAATATCAGTCGTTGTCGGAATATGCATTATGAGGGACAGCTGTATCTTCTTTCCCTTGGGTGAGCAGGGAGGACACGTATTTTTGAGGTGATGCCTTAATTGACACAATTTGGCTTGCGCTCGAGAACTTGATTTGATAATTCTTCTATCTATAAATTTTATCTTGGTTTCCAAATATTATGTGCTCTCGATTGGGTAGTCTTGGCAAGTACTATCATTACCGAAGAATGCATCTTCTTTCCACCATACGTTCTACATCCCTTCTTGAAGCCRGCCTYCATGCCTTGTGAAATAACTTTAAGGCCAATTGCTCTTCAGTAGTGAATATTTTTGTCAGAGAATTTAATGAATTCTTTCCGTCTTTCTCCAACATGAATGGAGAAAGTTTCTGTCTTGCCTAGCTTCACAAAATGGCGTGACATCTTCTTCTTAATGAAGATCGGACCCTGTAGATAAGAATTTTAAAACAAGAATATCATTTGGACTGATAGTTGGGTTATGAAGATAACAATCACGAATTCCATCTAGAATCCAGTGGGGTAATGCTCYGATCACAGGAAAATTAGGAGATTAAGACATATCGAGTCAATGGCTCGAAAATGATAACAATATTGAATCTCGTTAGGTGAAGAGCCTTGTAAATAATTAATTTGGGGATACATCCTTCAATGAATGTATCGAGAATTTGTATTATGAAGAGCATATAACTCTTTCATTATCGAATTYTGATATTCTTCTGCAGGCAGCAGAGTATCTGTAGGATTTCTTTCGTTATTGATCTTTAGACCTTTCTGGGGCTTTAGTGAAATATCCTCATAAGCAGTTTTAGAACCTTCTTGATCGAGACGTTGATCAATAGTCTTTTCTTCCACAGAAGAAGAGTTATCTACCTTCTCAAATTCAACCTTACTATGATAATCTTCTTGTTGGCTATCTCAGAGTTTCCAATCTTGGCATTTATCATTTTACATTCTGAAACAAGCAAATCTGCAACTTCTTTTACCGTATCAGGAAGATTAGAGATATCAATAATGTCAGAAATATTATTCCTTAATRGAGATAATATGTTTTTCCAAATCCTTTTGCAATTCAAGTATCTTCCTCATGAGCTYGACCATCCTTGGTCAAGAAATCCACTAAACGTTTTTATTAGATCGAATAGTCTCAATATCAAAGGAATAATCAGACAAAAGTGTTTGCCATCTAATAAATCTTTTGTACTCGAGTTTAGAAGGCAAATTATTTTGAATAAATACTTTTACCTGAGTATTATCTGTTCTTAATAAGTTTTTTTTTTGGGTAATAAAAAGTAGTAAAGTTTTTGACAACTCTTTACTACGGCCAACAATATTTTTATTTATATGATATCTAATTTGTGGATCGTTATCTACATAAACTTTCTCAAAAAATTTCTTTATTTATATTATAATCTATCTTTTTAGAATTCCACTCCAACCGTGTTTGGAGGCATCTGTGTCAAGGATTAARTCATCATCATCCTAGGTAATTGTAATTTTAGAAGATTTTGACATTTATCTTTGATTTTCTTTACCTAGTCTTCCAGCTAAGCATTAAAATGTAAATATCTTATCTTTCTTTAATAATTCTTGAAATGGCTTCCTTAAGTTATGAATGAAATCTGAAGCCTTATATAAAGCACCTAAGAACCTTTATACTTGCTTTTTATTTTGTAGTTTATCGGGAAAAGCATAATTTTTTTCTATTATATGACTATGTACTTTTATCTCTTTTCCGTCTATCTTCATACCTAAAGATTCTATCTCATCTTGTAACAGTTTCGCCTTTTTCCCAGATAGTGCTAATTCATTTTGTAGGCACAAATCAGCAAAGGTATCTAAATGCTTTAAATGAGAAGTAATATCATCAGACAAGACTAATATATCATCAACATAAACATAAATAAATCATAGTCTTTAAAGATATTATCTATGGTGCATTCTTTAAACCAAAAGGCATAACTAACCATTCTATCCTTGTATGGTTGAAAAGGCAATATATGGGATACTATCTAGATGTATTTTAATTTGCCAACATTTTGCAATCAAATTTGAAGAATATTTTCTTATCTCTAGTCCAATTTATCAAGCTTTCTTTATGAAGAAAAAAGTATCCATCAAACACTGTATTATCATTTAATTTTGTAAAGTTAATACAGTATTTGAACTATCTCTGCATGGTTTCCTACCATAAAGGCAGGTGGAACTATCAGGAGATTTACTAGATCGAATTAAGTTTAGATCTAGTAATTCTTTGTGTTGGTCTTCAGGATTATATCTCATAGCTTTTACCCTAATAATCTTATTTTTATTTTTCATTTCTAATTTAGCTTTGATATGATTTTTATCCTAAAATTGTAAAGAGTTATATGAATAGCATAATTTTAATTTATCATTAATGTGGTCCATTGATGACTCATGTGTTTAAATGATACTCTAATAACGGGACTCCTTTGGGAAAAATTCATTTTTCTTTATAACCTATATTACCACACTGGACAATGTGCGGTTTAAAGGCTATAGGAAATTGTCTTCCATAGGCTTTCTTAATTCGTTTGACTATTATAAGATGCTTACGTGGTGTTCTAAAAGTACCGGATATAATATAGTATCAAATGTTACTTTTTAATAACCCGAAGAAAATTATTTYCGAGTAAAATATTAATTTCACTATTACAGAAATAAAATGGAGGGAATTTAATTAAAAATGATCCTAGTATAATTATCGGTTGTCTAATTCCTTTGTTGYCCTCGATAGCATGGTGTGCAATATCTCTTCCTCTAATTGGATGTAAATCTTGATGATATTTTGTAGGAAAATAGTTTGCTTTACATAAGCATGCTCATGCGCCACTATCAATATGGGCTACAAAATATTCTGCTTATAGTCTTTATACGTAATTCCAATAGGAATGTATATGCTATACGGGCTTGTCATCTAGGCACGTAGGTTATTTTATCATTATATGTCATTTTAAGTCCTTATGGAGTTATGTCAATATCATGATGGACGGCCATCTTTATCTTCTTTGTTGCATTACATTTTGGCTGTATCTTTTCTTTTAATCAGGATGCCAYTTTTTTGTTGAATTTTTTATCAATAATGCTGCTGATTTTTCTTGTGATCTTTTCTTCTTTTTACCGTCATTGTTGACAATTGATGTAGCCGTCATTATTGACAAATCTGATCTCCTTTTGAAGATAATGCTTCTAACRTTGTTGACCAATGAAGATATATCAATATCAGTTGCTATCAAAATATACATTATCAGGGACGGTGGTATCTTTTTTTCCTTTTGAGATGAGCAAGAAGGACATGAATTTTTTGAGGTGATATAGAAATTGACACAATTTGGCTTGTGCCTAAGAACTTGATTTGATAATTCCTCTATCGATAATTTTAATCTTGATTTTCAAATAATTATGTGCTATCGATGGGGTAGTCTTGGCAGGTACAATCATTACCGAAGAATGCATCTTCTTTCCACTATATGTTCTAAATCCCTTCTTGAAGCTAGCCCCCATGCCTTGTAAGACAACTTTAAGGCCAATTGTTTTTCGGTAGTGAATATCTTTGTCAAAGAATTTAATGAATTCTTTCCATCTTCCTCCCGCATGAATGCAGAAAGTTTCTGGCTTGCCTAGCTACATAAAATGGTATGCAAAATATCTTTCTTCTTGATGATAATCGGGCCCTATAGATAAGAATTTTAAAACAAGAATATTTTTTGGACTGATAATGGGRTTGTGAAGATAACAATCAGGAACTCCATCTAGAATCCAATGGGGTAACGCTCTGATCTTAGGGAAATCAAGAGAGCTAAGATATATCGAGCTAATGGCTCGAATATCCTACCAATATCGAATCTCTTGAGGCGAAGAGCCTTGTAAATAATTATTCGGGGATACATCCCTGGATAATCAATGTATCTAGAATCTGTGTTATCGAAGTATGGTATTCTTCTGCGGGTAGCAGAGTATCTGTGGGATTTTTTTTTTTTTTCCCTATTGATCCTTAGATCTTTTTGGGGTCTTAGCAAAACATCCTCATAAGCAGTTTTGGATGGAAAATAGATAGATGAAAAAGGGATATAATTACAGAGTCATATATAGAAAAGATTTATATCTTTCCAGATAAATTACAAGATAAAAAGTAAGTACAAAGTTTCTTAGGTATTTTAAATTACGATTGAAATTTTGTTCATAACTTGGCTCTCTTAAGGAAGCCATTTCAAGAATTATTAGAGAAAGATAAGATATTTTCATTTAATCCTTACCTRGAAACATGTAAAGAAAATCAAAGATAAATGTCAAAATCATCCAAAATTACAATTACCTAAGGATAATGATGACTTAATCCTCGAGACAGATGCATTTGAACACTCTTGGAGTGAAATTTTAAAAAAGATAGATTGTAATATAAACAAAAAAAAAAAAAAATTGGAGAAAGTTTTATACTGTTCAGGAACCTTTAACAATCCACAAACTAGAAATCATATAAATAAACAAGAATTGTTGGCAATAGTAAAGAGTTGTCAAAAACTTTACTACTTTTTATAACCAAAAAAGTTCTTATAAATCATAGATAATACTCAGGTAAAAGAATTTATTCAAAATGATTTGCCTTCTAAACCTGAGTACAAAGATCTATAAATGGCATACACTTTTGTCTGATTATTCATTTGATATTGAGATTATTCGATTTAAATTGCAAAAGGATTTGGAAAAATAGATTATGTCCATTAAGGATAATATTTCTAACATTATTGATATGACTAATCTTCCTGGTATGGCAAAAGAAGTTGCAGATTTGCTTGTTTCAAAATGTAAAATGATAAACTCCGAGATTGGGAACTGTGAGATAGCTAACAAGATGATTCAAGATTATTATAGTAAGATTGAATTTGAGAAGGTAGATAGCTCTTCTTCTATGGAAGAAAAGACTATTGATCAAACGTCCCAAGTAAAATGGTTCTAAAATTGCTTAGGAGGATATTTCGCTAAGACCCCAAAAAGGTCTAAAGATCAATAGCGAAAAAAATCCTAGAGATACTCTGCTACTCGCAGAAGAATATCAGAGTTCAATAATGAAAGAGTTATATGCTCTTCATAATACAGATTTGACACATTGATTATTTAGAGATGTATCCCCAAATTAATTATTTACAAGGCCTTTTGCCTAAAGAGATCCGATATTGGTATGATTTTCAAGCCATTAACTCGATATATCTAACTCTCTTGATTTCCCTGAGATTAGAATGTTACTCCACTGGATCGTAGATGAGATTCGTGATTGTTATCTTCACAACCCCACTATAAGTCTAAAAGATATTCTTATTTAAAATTTTTATCTGTAAGTCCTGATTATCATCAAGAAGAAATATATCCTACCTACCATTTAATGTAGCTAGGCAAGGCAAAAACTGTCTGCATTCATGCGGACGGAAGATAGAAAGAATTCATTAAATTCTAAGACAAAGATATTCACTATCGAAGAGCATTTGGCTTAAAGGTGCCTTACAAGACATGGAGGCCAGTTTCAAGAAGGGATTTAGAACATATTGTGGAAAGAAAATGCATTCTTCGATAATGATAGCACCTGCCAAGACTACCCCATTGGAAGCACATAATTATTTGGAAACCAAGACTAAATTTATCGATAGAAGAATTATCAAATCAAGTCCTCAGGTACAAGTCAAATTGTGTCAATTCATGCATCACCTCGAAAATACACACCCTTCCTGCTCACCTCAAAAGGAAAAAGAAGATACAATTGTTCCTCATAATACATATTTCGGTAGCAACTTATATTGATATATCTCGACTAGTCAACAATGTCGACAGCATTATCTTCAAAAAGAGATCAAATTTGTCAACAATGATGACTACACCGATTGCCAACAATGACAGCTACTTAAACTTTGTCAAGAATAACGGAAACAAGAAGATAAGATCACAAGAAAAATCGGCAGCATTATTGATAAAAAAAAGTCAACAAAAATGGCAGCATGATTAAAAGAAAAGATACTGCAAAAATGCAACCCAACAAAGAAGATAAGGATGGTCGTCCATCATGATAAATGACAAACACTTAATAGAAAAAGATGGCTTTATTTTGTAAATAAGTTTTGGTCTTCAAGTTTGCAAAAGGGTATAAATAAAGGTAGGATTTCACTTTTGAGGCAAGGGTTCGAAAGCATTATCAATTCTTGAAACTTAAAGCCTCTCCCTCTTGTACACATTATCCTCTGTAACATATGAAATAATAAAAGTTTATTTTTATACATATCCATAATCTATATAGAAAAATTTCTTTGTCTTGTATTAAAGAAAATCTCCTTCACTTCCTACTTTTATAACCTTATGCATGGAGGTCGAAAACGGAATCAGGTTGTGCTRAGTATCTCTGAAGGAACGGCAAGGGAAGTTACATAAGTTCATTAGATTGGGGCTGAAACGCCTGTTAAAGGTCCCACTAGATACTCGGAGATATATTGGTCAAAGCGGTAGCAACGGTATGAAAGCATGTTGGATCCTAACTTTTGTCACTAAGATTGAAAAACTTGGTTTTTTCTTGTATGGATATTTATAATTACGTGCTTTTCTTTTCTTCATAATGATATATTTGTGGATAATTTTATTATTTGATCCGATTCTACTGCAGTTATCTTACTAAWAGAATAAATTTTTATGTTTTGGAACCTAACATCATTACGCCGCAAGTATAAGTTTTCCCTTTTCTTTTGTGCCTACTTAAACTTTYGCCATTTAAATTATTTGAAATTCTATCGCAAGAATTCAATTTCGGAAAACTTCTGCAAAACCAAAATTTGGCAATTTTATACAAATAAAGAAGTGGTAACTTAAAAAAAAAAAAAAAAAAAAAGAGTCCCGATTGTAGTATAAGTTTTTATTTTCTCTATAGCAAAGTGTAGTGGATGTAATAACGTTTATACTTTAGGGATCAAATCATGATTTTCTAAAAGTAACAAGCGCTCGGTCAATGATCAGTTACTTCAATCATATATTTAGAGTATTAACTGAACTATTATTTCAAGAGGAGGCTGAGGTAGCAATTTAGTTTAAGGAAGCGACTTAGCTCGCATCTTCAAATATATTTTTATTTCCAGACTAAATTGGATAACGAGCCCAATGGTCAAATGCTCGAGCAGATAGCCCAAGGCTTTTTTTGGGCTATTGATTGGGCAAGCCCGGAACTTTCAACGGACGCTTTTCGTCTCTACTCTTTTCGCATGGTTTCCTTGTTAACCCAAAAAAAAAAAAAAAAAAATCATTTTCTGAATCGAATATTTAATTTTCTTATACTACAAAGTCGATTTAATCAATTCCATAAGAGCTAATTCTATCTCCACATTTCATCAATCCAAATTTAAAAACTTGCAATCTATTTACATCTCTCCACTTAAGCCATAAATTTGAATTTTAAATTTGTCCAATTTTCCATCTTTCCATTCGAATCAATTTTTCAGTTAAGTTTAATGTAAATATTCACTTAAAAGAAAAAAAATCTTTTATAAATTTTAATTGATAAGATCTTGAGCAACCAATCACTTTAYGTATCACTTAATAATAAATTTATATGGATGAATTTAATAATTGTTTAGTCTTCAAAAACTCAATTATTTTTGTAGATTTTGATAGAAAAATTAGGGTAAATTGTCACCCCAACTATTTATATTTCTTTTAAGATGTCACGATTTTTTTAAAATTATTTTACTACTTAATTATTTTCAAGTATTTATTTATACCACGCCTCGTCAACTTAGCATTTTTAAGCAACAAAAGGTCACTGAACAACACATGACATTCAATTGGATGGAAATTTTGTCAAATCACATTAATTTTCATCGTGTAACCAAATTATTTGGAGTAATAATCATTTCTTATCCGATCTAATACATCCAATTCACCTATTGTATGATCTGAATATATTAAAATAGTCTTGATTTAATGATCTTACCCTCTAATTAAATGTCACATGCTATTTGGTGATTTCTTTGGCCAGAGATCGATTTGAGTGATGATGAGACGTATACATAAATATGCGAAAATAATTGAATGCTTAGGATAAATTTTAAAAAGAAAAAATTTGATAATATTTTAAATTAACATAAACCATTTCAATATTCAAATTCGGTGTTCAAACTCCCCTCTTCCTATTTCAGTTTTATCAAATTGGACGAAATCCTTTTTTCATTGTTGTTCCACAAGGAAGTATAGCCCAGTCCTTGAATGTACAGGGGCGTGACTCTTTGCTGTCTGTTCGGGGAAACCTCAAACATGCAACGAAATGCGAACTATATTACATAGATGTAAGGCTTTTCACCACCAAATTATTGGTTCTAAGTACAGATACTTGTCATTCGCAGCCAATCTTGAACTCGCAGAAGCAGCTAGAGAACCAGACGAGGTGTGGGTTCACGAATTTGCAACCCAACTCCCAACTCTGCAACACCTTATTCAAAAATGCGCAAGGCAGAAGAGAATCAGGGAAGGAAAGGTTTTCCATGCTCGAATTGTGCAGTTAGGGTTCGTAGCAGACACTCTGACTTCAAACATGCTCATCAATATGTACTGCAAATGCGGTGCAATAAGTAATGCTCGTAAACTGCTCGATCAAATGCCCGAAAGAAGTCTTGTTTCGTGGAATACCATTATCGGATCCCTCAGCCAGAATGGGGACGCAAAAGAAGCTCTCTTTCTGTTTAAGGAAATGCATAGAGAGGGGTCCCGATCCAGTGAGTTTACAATATCAGGTGTGCTTTGCGCTAGCGCTGCAAAGTCGGCCGTCATTGAGTGCAAACAGCTGCATGCTTTTGCTATAAAAGTACTGCTTGAATCAAATACTTTTGTCGCTACTGGTTTACTTGATGTCTATGCGAAGTGTAGTTTGATAGAGGATGCACGTCAGGTTTTTTATGGCATGAGCGAAAGAAATGATGTTACCTGGACTTCAATGGTGGTGGGGCTCGTAAGAAATGAGCTCTATGAGGAAGCTCTTTTATTGTTCCGCAGATCACAAAGGGATGGCTTGGAGTATAACCATTTTATTGTTTCTTCAGCAGTCTCTGCTTGTGCTGCTTTGGCTGCTTTGATAGAAGGGAACCAAGTACATGCTGTGGCATGGAAAAGCAATTTTAACTCAAACATTTATGTGGCTTCCTCTCTTGTGGACTTGTATGCAAAATGTGGGATGATTAAAGACTCTTATCTTGTGTTTTGTAGGACGGAAGAGAAGAATGTTGTTTTGTGGAATACCATGGTTTCTGGTTTTGCTAGGCATGGCAAAGTTTTAGAGGCTATGATCTTATTTGAAAAAATGCAGCAAACGGACTTGTTTCCTAATGAAGTTACTTATGTTTCTATGCTATCCGCATGTGGTCATATGGGTTTCGTTGAAAGGGGGCGAAAATATTTTCATATGATTACAAAAGAGCATAATTTGTCACCTAATGTCTTCCATTATTCCTGCATGGTTGATATTCTTGGACGTAGCGGTCTTGTACATGAAGCAAAGAATTTAATAGACAAAATGCCATTTGATGCTACTACTTCCATGTGGGGTTCACTCTTAGCCTCCTGCAAAGTTTTTGGAAATGTTGAGTTGGCTGAAATTGCTGCTAACCACTTGTTTGAGATGGAACCTAATAATGCTGGAAATCATGTCTTGCTTTCAAACACATATGCAGTACAGAGGAGGTGGAATGATGTTGCGTTGACTAGGAAGCTTATTAAGGACGGCGAAGTTAAGAAGGAAACAGGGAAGAGTTGGATCGAAATTAAGGACAAGGTTCATATATTTATGGCTGGGGAGAGAAGACATCCTAGGATTGCTGAAATATACACGAGATTGGAGAATTTGTTTGAAGAAATGAAGAAGTTGGGCTATAAAGGTGAGAGTGAAAATGATTTTCATGATATAGAAGAGAGCAAAAAGCAGGAGTTACTGAAGCACCATAGTGAAAAGCTGGCTTTTACCTTAGGGTTGATATGCTTACCTAGTGGTGTTGCTATAAGAATTATGAAGAACCTTAGAATATGTGGTGACTGCCATTCTTTTATGAAGATGGCATCAAAAGTTACTGGAAGGCAAATCATTGTGAGGGATAATAACCGTTTTCACCATTTTGAAAATGGGTTTTGTTCATGTGGTGAATTTTGGTGATATGGCTGGCTCTAGGGACACTGACTGGATAAACTATTGCAAGTATAGTTATTCTCAGAGACTGGAATTACATGTATTTATTTAACACTTTGAGTAGAGTAATTGAGGCAATTCAATGCGAAAAGGTTGATAGCATATGTTTGAGTATAAATTCTTGCCATCCTTGTTTCATTTTTAAAATTTTATTTTATTTAATACATGAGGAGAAAGGAAAGATGGCCATTCTTTGAGTGGAGCTTCTGTCATCCTATGCTCTTGAACACTTTTACTATTATTCTTCTAATGCAATGTCCCTATTCTTTTGTCCACATAGTTTTTAGAACTTTTTCAATAATGTTCCTATCATATTTTCTTCTTTTTAAGATATTGATCAAATTTGTCGATAAATAAAATAAAATTTAAAGCATATAATGAAATGTATTATAAATATAGAATTTAAACATTATTGTCATAAAAAATTTAAAAAGTTGAAACAGATAGGTCTATGGGAACTTTTCGTCAAGTTTAAATGCAAAACAAATGTAGAAAATGAAATATTAATATAATAGGAATAATAAATTATTATTTTTTCTTTATATATGCATTGATTTGAGTTAAAAATTGAGACTTTTAAGAGAGATATGAGAGAAATTAATAAAGAGGTGTAATGAAAAGTGTTACTTATGATAGTGGCATTTTTTAAAACATGTTTAAAGATACGATCCGTTTATAAGTTTGGAGTGTTAGAATTTGATAATCTTTTATATAAGAGGATGATAAGATGAATTAAATTATGAAAATCTAACTTAAAATTTTTTTTCTCAAAAAAGAAGATAAATATTTGTGGGCTTCTTTGGATTCACTCTTTCCCAAAGGAATTTTTTCCTCTAAGATCTTTGGCCAAATGTTCGGGAGTTCCTCTATTCAATCCTTTTGCTACTTCTCGTTGTGGGTGCATTCTTCTTATATGATCCAGGCCCATTGTCCTCTGTTGTATCTAATATATTAACAACTCACGGCCCAACATAGCTACTGACCAAGTACTGGTAAAACCCTACTGCAAGTCTGCAACTCCCTTCACCCGTTTCATATTATCGTCGTAGTCCGCTACCGATTTCTCAGCGCCACTTTTCCATTCCAGTCCTAGGTAAACCAAAGAAGCTTTGAATCGTATTCATTTCTCTTTCGGTTGCATTATCTTCATGTAAAGAGGATTTAGTTTTCATTTTGCCAGTAACATGAATCTATCAAAGTGATATTTACATATTTTTTATGTTTTCTTTTTGTAGATCTTCTCTAAAAATGCTTTTTCTTGAGTTGCTTTTTTATTTTCCTTGAAGACTTGATGCTTAGAACATTTAAGTGTGTGATTTTCAACCATAGCCTTGTTTAATTGAAATCAAATTAACCTTTTAAGGAACTGCTGAATTTGGAAAAGCATTGTGGAGCGTATATGAGAACGTAGATTGAAACTCGGACAGATCTAATTTTATGTATTTATATTCCAATATACGAACTTATCCATTTGACAGACTGTTTCTTTTTCATTTCCTCTATGTGGTTCTATTGCTATTGAATCCGGTATCTAATCATGATGTATTCATTTCTTTGTGATCAACCCGGAGAATGCTTTCTTTCTGTTTTGGCGCTAGAGATTGGTTATAAATGAGGAACTTTGTTATTGATGGCCGAATGAGTGTCATCCATTTTTTTCCTTTTTTTTTTTTTTTAAAGAACAAATGCATATTTGAGTATTAGCAACTAGTTTAAGCTATTGTTATTGGGATATTGTTTCTGATATTTGAGTATAAGCTAAAATCAATGCCCATCACAAACATATAAAATCGTGTATTTATAAAGATGATGTCAGAATGTTTGCTTGGTTAAGCTATTTTCTTATTTTTCTCTTATTTCTTGCAATGGATTGAGTTTTTAAGTGGTTGCTCKACTCACCTAAGCAGTTTGAAAAGAAAAAGCTTAGTGTTTTCATCTTTCAAGGATGCAGTTTATCTCTTATTTTGTGGCATTTCCATTGTTTTCTATTGGAATAATCTGATTYGCTTCTGAAACTAGTAGACTGCTGGTTGAAATCCGTTAGACTTCTCTGGGTCTGTTGGACATAATCCGTCCCAGCAGACTGTTGGCTGAATAACAGATTTTGATTTTATCAGGTATCAGTGAAGAGTTGCTGCGAAGATGGGTCGTGTTCGCACCAAGACAGTGAAGAAGTCCTCTCGACAGGTGATTGAGCGTTACTATTCCAAAATGACTTTGGATTTCCACACCAACAAGAAGGTCTTGCAGGAGGTTGCTATAATTCCTTCAAAGCGCCTCCGGAACAAAATTGCTGGTTTCTCTACTCACCTCATGAAAAGGATCCAGAAGGGTCCTGTTCGAGGTATCTCACTCAAACTGCAGGAGGAAGAGCGTGAGAGGCGCATGGACTTTGTGCCTGATGAATCTGCCATCAAGACTGATGTTATTGAGGTGGACAAGGAGACAATTGACATGCTGGCAGCCATTGGTATGGCAGATCTTCCTGGAGTTCAAGTGCAGACCATTGAGCCACAGTCAATGCCTGCAGCCCCTGGATATGGACGAGGTGGACCTGTTGGTTTTGGAAGAAGATACTAGAATTTATCAGTTTTAAAGGGGTTTTATGGCGGAAACTAGTATATCTATAGATTGATTACTCTTGGTTTTTTGGTCATGTTTGTTCCCTTTTTGAGCACTGGTATCCTTTTCCACAAGCTAGACTTGTGTCATGGTAAACAGGTGATTAATTGATAAATTTCAGTTTGTAGGATTCTCTTTAAAAATGGTTCAGTTGTCTTTAGCTCTTCGTCCTGATGGATCTTATTAGAATTATTGTTTCGATTTGTATACCATTTTATTGCAGCATATTCAGCCATCCAGGTATTTGTTAGATGGAATTCCATTTTTTCCTGACGTTGTACTGGATGAATAAAATGGACTCGTATGCCAATTGTAGAATGCTGCTGATAAACGAAKGGTTCTTAAGAAGGGTTAAGCTGAATCTTTCTTCCGCCGCCAACGTTATCAACAAAAGTTGGCACCTAGATGATTGAAAATATTGCTTCTTCTCGTGTAGTCCTTTTGCATCGGTAATTGGCTTACCTGTGTGCTTGTGTGCAAGGATTTACCGTTCTGATAATTGGCTTAAACCTCTATAGGAAGTTTGAAAATACCCTATAGGAATYAACGCGATGTCTAGAGTAGAGTCATCAATTGAAAGTGGCAATATGCTCATACATTTTTAGTGGCAAATAAATTTGGATAAAAGTCACTTTTCTATGATTCTTACCCTCATACTTTTTAAAATTCAATAAATGTCGTCCTTCTGTCAATAACTCCTGTTAAGGGTTGATTAAAGCCCCTCAAGTAATTTTCACTTAATATTTTTTAGAGGATTTTTTGTCAATTTTATTTTTGAATTTTGAATTTTTCTTTTTTCCTGGATCTCTGTTCATCATCTTCATCCAACCCCACCGCCACCTGCACCAACCCCACCATCTGCATTTGCAGGCCTGCAATTTAGATCTGCTTAACAACGGTGCTCATTTTATCTCCTTTTGCAGAACCAGCGACGCCCATTCCCTCGTTATCATACCAATTTTCAATATTTATTGTATTAGGATGGCATTTATTAGCTTATCTGAATACGTTGATCATGCTGCAATTAGAACTCTCATAGATATGCTCTCTATACATGAATTCCATCCACAATGACTCATGAAACCATCAGTAGAGAGATGTTCGAGAATTTCCAATTGTGGTGCCCAATCTCGAATAATTATTCCTCTTCCTTCAACTCTCTCTTCTAACCCTTCCGGTAGTCGTGCTTTCTTAGCTTCTCATACAAAAACATCTCCTTTGTCTGCATCTCTCAGAACCAAATGAAACTTGTCCTAGTCCTCTCCAATCCAAGTGCTTTCTCTTTGATTTCTTCATTTGATAAAGAAGTAGTCGTGTCGAACGAAATAAATATGCCTGAATATTTGTATTGTTTATCCAACCACTCCAAGCATTTGTTAGAGGTTTTCCTCCTAGGGATAACCACCAGATTAAACGGACCAATAACCCAATGCTTGTCTGTATCAGTTATTTTTTCTTTTGTTAGGAGATTAAGGTATTGATTCTCATTGCTCTACAGTTAGTAAAGATTCCCAGAGTAGTACTTTTTCGAGTTCACTTACCTTTCATACACCCAAATACCTCTTGTGGGATAAGAAGGCTATCTATTTGTAGATCTACAAATCGGCAGTGATGGGGTTGGGGGTRAAAAAGAACGAAGAAGAGAGGAGAATGAGAAGAAGAGAAGAATGGGAAGGGAGGGGGTAGCAGATATACAAACGGAGGTTGGCTGCGGAGGAGGCGGCAATGGATGTTGGAGGTTAGCAAATATGATATGAAAGAAAAAGAAAAACAAATTTGGAAGGAAAAAACGATTAAATTTATTGAAATTTTATAAATTTTATTCTTGATATGTTATTTATTTATCCTAAGTTAGAAATATTATTTGAAATTTTTTGAGAATTTAATTATTTGTATTCATTATTGTGGATCAATTTGATTGAAGTTATATAAAAGGAAAAAAAAGTTAAAAGCATGTGTGCAGCGTTTTTAGAGGCCAAATCCGAACTTCACCAAATCATTTAAATTTTTAACCTCCATTATGAGTTTCTTTAAAGGATAAAACCAATATCCAGGATCAAGAAACGTCCACCATGAAGTAGAACCAAAACGAGGTTGCAACTGCACTGCACCGGCGAAATGGATATCTTTTCCCTATCGTCAACCGCGCACTACTCTCACACTTCACCACCAGCCTTCTCCGCCTCCATCCTCGCCGTTAAACACTATCCCACCACCGCTGCTTCCATTTCTTCACACAAATCCTCTCCAGACCCTCCTGACGACCATTCACCCGCCAGTCTCCGTCGTCCCACCTCGCATAAGCCTCTCAAAATCTCTACCTCTGGTTACTCTAAATCCCCCAGAAACCCGCTCAAAAACCTCATTAACTCCCAAAGCGGTTCTGCCATTACTCCGCCACCATCACATACTCTCACTAGCAAGCTTTGGCTGTCCAGTAAACTCTCCTCGCCACCCCTTCCCCCTCCCCCTCCTCCGGCCCCGGAAGAAATCTTGTCCAGTGAAAATGAAAATTCGAAAGGTTCTTCAGATGAAAATGAAATGTATGTGCCCAGAAGTGAGTTTGTTGAAAAAGGAAAAATATTCGTGGGGAATCTTCCTTTATGGATAAAGAAAAATGAGGTGTCGGAATTTTTCCGGCAGTTTGGTCCTATAAAGAATGTAATTTTGATAAAGGGATATGATGATACTGAGAGGAATATGGGATTTGGGTTTGTGATATATGGAGGCCCCACTGCAGAGAAGTCGGCAATGAAGGCTGTGGAGTTTGATGGGGTGGAGTTCCATGGGAGGGTAGTAACTGTGAAGTTGGATGATGGAAGGAGACTAAAGGGGAAGACGGAAGAGAGAATGAGGTGGGTCGAGGGAAAAGAGGGAGAGGAATATAGGTCGAAGTGGCATGAAGAGAGGGAGGGGTCGAGGAGGGAGCTCAGGAAGGTTCTCGAGACCCATCCAGAGAACTGGCAGGCGGTTGTACGAGCTTTCGAAAGGATTAAGAAGGTAGGATGCTTATACAGATTCCTTAGCTTTGCGTCCTTGCATTGACATTAAGTTCCAAAAAACAAGACTTAATAACAAATGCAGTTTTCAAATTGTTGATGGCAAAATTCTGGAAAATTAGACATTAAATCATACCTAAGGTGTGCAGTTTCCAAATTATTGATTTGAAGAACTAAAACACTGCAGTAAAATTAGACTTTAATTCATATCTAATATCTGCTGTCAGATGCTGCTTTGGTCAATTCTTATGGATTGAGGTGCTGAATCTTTCTGGTAAAAGGAAGCTGGAGGTATCCATTTGCATTGGCAAATTTTGGCTAGATCCTCAWTCTACTATATTTCATTTCATCAGGTCATAATTAAGCATGTCAGAGCTAAGCTGTTAACTTAAAGTGAATATATAAGACCTCAATTGCTTAAAGCTATTGCTTGATGGAGGACAGTTTTGAGTATTGTGATGAACTAAATGCATTTACATAAATTCTAATCGATTCACGAGTATKACTTTAATCTTATTCCTAATAACAAATTTATAATATCTATATAGGAAACCAGTACCTATAAATAGCTCMTATAAGAAAGGAATAGTGAACTARATCAAAGTAGAAATGAGAAATGGAGAGTAGGAAAATGTGACGATTTGGTAAGGAGATCTTTGTTAGAGTAGGCCAAGATCTCTAGATGATAAAATTAGAGGTAATTCTTACATTCTCTTCTTGATTGTGTATCAGTAAGACGAGAAAATAAATCATGACTATGGGTGAACTAGATTTCTCTGTGTGTTGGAAAGATCAGGTTATTTTGAAGCATCTAAAAGTTAATGTGGCTTAAAAGCTGCTAGTAATTGATGGATGATAGTTTACTAAAGTTTAAGCCTTGGTTGGCAGAAATAGCGTTGGATTTTATGTCATTAGAAGCTCAAAAGATGCCTGAGATTGCTAATCAGTGATTACATTGCTGTAAGCATCGAAAGCTCAGYTGCTGAGGTAACATTATTTGCCTCTGTAGCTATCACAAGAGTACCCTTAGTGGGGAAAACAGAAACAGAAGAAAATGTATGACTGGAGAAATGTAGCGTACTACTTTGAGCTTCTGTTTGTGTGAGTACCTTCAAGCAATTGATATGGTGGAACTTGTGATAAGTTTTATTCATTCTGCTGAAGAGACATCTACTGTCTTGCTTGGCCCATCATACTGCTTTTGACTCACAATTTTCTACCAAAAAAGGGGAGAAAATAATATTTGACTAATCAATGTGTGTGGAGGTTCAATTGAAATTGCACTTCATCGGTGCTTATACACGCATCTTGGGGAGAAATGGAATAAGGGCTTAATTATTCGATTGGTCAACACATTTAACTATGTTATTGTAAAATACAAGATACATATTATGTAACCAGCATAGTTGACATAATAACCGGAAGCTTCTTATGTTGGTAACAGGAATTATGTTAAAAAGCAGTAACTGTAAATAGTCAAGTGTACATGTGCATACATGTATTGTATCATGGGCCATACGATTGATCATAGGTGTACTGATAATACACATTGTTGGTTCAAAAAGAAAATGTTTTATGGGGGAAAAAAAAAAAAAAAAAAGATGATATACTTTGTTGACAAAAACTGTTGATGTTGCACTAGAAACAAGCTATTGACTCTAGTTACTCTTTGCCTATTGTTTATCCATGTGATTCCCATCTACCAGCCTAAGGCCGGGTTTTATTCTGCAAATAACAGCTTTGAAAACGAATTTGTTGGTAATGAGCGTGTTTGTTTTCTGCTATTCACCTTGAAGTCATCTACATAATTACTAAAGTCATATATAGCACTCCTTCTGAGGACATTAAAAAGGTAAGCAAGAATCTGATAGAAGTTGAAAACAAAGAGATACTGAATTTGATTTGTATTATWTGTCCAGATTGTACTTATTGTACTTATTTAAACTTCTTATAGCCATCCAGGAAAGAGTTTGGACTGATGGTGAACTACTATGCAAGGCGTGGAGACGTGCATCGTGCACGTGAAACTTTTGAGAAGATGCGAGCCAGAGGAATAGAGCCATCTTCACATGTGTATACAAAGTAAAACCCCTTCCAAAAGATAATGGTATTTGTTAACCTGTAATGGTCATTAACCATTATTAAAGCTTTGTTTGTTGCTGCTTTACTAGACTGCCAAGCAACCATCTTTGAGGACAGCTTTGGGTAGTGACGAAGTTGGTTGATTTTTTTTTTTTTGGGGGGGGGGGGGGGGGTTTGGAAGAGAAACTTAATATCCTTCTGATATGATCGTCTGTTCTATACTGGACTGAGTAAGTATATATGTAGCCTTTGACTGCTTTGAAGAATTCTGTATGATGTCTAAAATCATAAATAGTAATTTGCTACTAATGCTATTGTGATTGTTTTGTTGTTTCTGATCCAAGAGGCTTTTACTGGGTTGCAGCCTGATTCATGCATATGCAGTAGGCAGAGACATGGAAGAAGCACTATCTTGTTTGAGAAAAATGAAAGATGAAGGGGTTGAAATGAGTTTGGTGACCTACAGTATTATTGTGGGTGGATTTGCAAGAGTTGGTGATATTGAGTAAGTGAAAGATGCCTGCTTCCTAAACTTGCAAAGAGGAGCTATATCTTCGGTTATACTGCATTCATTTATGCTTTTGGTCCTTTAAAACAAGAACTTGTATATTTATTGATGGAATACTTCTGAAGTTACATAAGATCATTACTGACAAGAAAGCATATGATTCTGCAGCATTATGTCTTTTAACTTTTTCTAATATGGCTCTCTGCCGTGATGAGATGCTTGTAAAAGTCTAGAAATGGTTCCCCTTTCCACATCAGGTTGATGCTATGGTAAAAAAGGAAACTGAGAAATACATCTTTAAATCTACTATAAGATATGTGAGCTTAGTTYAATTTTTTTAATATAAAAATCTCAGTCTAAATCTGGTAACCCTCTTTGGCCTTTGGGATTTCATTTCAAATGATTATTGTCTTATCCCTTTGTGCTTAAGATTTTTTTGASACATTTTTTAATGAACAACAGATATAGTAACTAGTGTCCCTGAATTTGAATTAGATTCTTCTCTTTGCAAAATTTCAAGGCCTTATCATGTGAATTTTGATCTGCTACTTCATAGCCGCATCATTTTGATCACATTTCTGTATCATGTGGATTGGCATAAGCTGTCCAAAGATAAAYTTTAAAAGTCTAACTACATTGGAGAGGCTTTAGAATGGTTGAAAGGCTTTCCTCCATGGTAAAAGTGCTTATCTGCTTTGATGGTGCTTCATAAAGGTGTAATTGCTGATCTGCATCTATTGTAATGGAGGTTTTCTCATTTCTGCATGGGCTAATCCTTCAACTATTGCTGATACCTGTTATTTTCATTTGTTGCTTCTGGAAGAGCTGCTGAGTTTTGGTTTAAGGAAGCTAAAGAAAGACATGCAACCCTGAATGCAATTATTTATGGGAACATAATATATGCTAATTGGTGCGTATTTCTTTTCTTCTCGTTGTTCTCTAGCTCAATGTCTTTCCTAAATCATTCTGTACCTCCATTATGAAAATTGTTTTCTTATTGTGTTCATTTCTATACCAAGACTTGGATATTAGCTGGTTTCTATTGCTATACAATGATACTTCATTTTCTCACTGAGGGTTATGAGTCAGTATCAGTATTGCGGGTACTTTCTTTTTTCTCATTTTATTTTATCATATGCTGTTACATGCTGATACCTTTAGATTCTCTTGTAGTAATTTGAGTTGATGTTTAGCTTGCAAGGATAAGTGGCTTCTTTGTTAGTCACCACCATCTATGGCTGCTTGAACATCAAAGATGTCGTTACTTTAAAAAAAAAAAAAAGAAAAAAAAAAGGAAAGAATATATTAAGGAAAAAATTAAGGTTATGAAAAGTAATGCTTAATTGGTTGATGCGGAGCTTCACTTTCTGAAAGGYGGATTTGTTCAAACTTTTAGGTGAAGGGTTTCTTTTTGGCATTTTTGGGTAAGAATATATTTCGTATTTTTTAACATCTAAGTGGCTTACTATTAAATATAGAAAATTTGTCAATAATAATAAATTTTCTGCAGCAAGCTTACTGTTGGCCTATTACTATGGAGGATCCTTGGTAAATTCATGCATTTTCCTTTATTATAAATTAAGTAATAGCTATTAAAAGGACGTCAGACCAGGAAGACTATATGAGAAATGATGAGACTGGAAATCCGGTGTTAGATAGAGATATTTTAAGAAGAAAAAAACTAGGGTGCAGATATGTGTACTTAAGTGGTAATGTTATGCTTGATTTAGGGGGMAAGYTACTTCATTGTAAGTTTGGGCAGTCAAGAACAAATCAATTGATTAAAAAACACAATCCTTGTCACTTATAGGGTTGCTAATTTAGTGAGTTCTTCTTGACTTGGAATGACCAAGATGCCTTGTTGTTGGACTTATGTTAACATATGCAAGTGATTAACTAAATATCAACTTCCATCATGAATTCTCTTTTTTCTGGTAGGTTGTATCTTTACTCCCTTTAGCTCTTGCACAATATATTGTGATCTGTTACTTTCTTCTTGCAGTCAAAGTTGCCGCATTGATCGTGCTGAAGCATTGGTCAGGGAAATGGAAGAAGAGGGTATTGATGCTCCCATTGATATCTATCATACAATGATGGATGGTTATACCATGAAAGGCAATGAAGAAAAATGCTTGGTTGTGTTCGAGCGACTAAAGGTACAAGCTTATTCAGTTATGATTCCTGTTGATTATTATTAGAGATTGATTCATTACTGTTCTGCCTGTGAATCTTTACATATATAGCAGCTACTAGGATAATTACAAACACCTATTAAAGATAAACATCTACCAAAGATAATTACAAAAGGATCAAAGATTGATTCAAACATCCTTAATTGTTGAAGGTGATGATGTTGCTTGATTGTGCTGCACAATATTAGAGACTGATTGAGATTCTCTAAGAATTATGAAAATGTCTTTGCATCTTATGCTAGAAAGCATACCAACTTGCTTTGACCATTTAGATGCAATCTGTGCTGCCGCATCCATACTGTGTTTTACTTCGACCCAATTTATAACATTTTAGATCTAATGATGTCGCTTTAGCTCCAGAGAGTAAATTTGATGATCTTGRCTGTAGAGATTTTTCCCCTCCTTTYTCTATTTTTGGCTATGCATGTCAATACAAAATGATTGATCATTTAGGATAATATCTGATAAATCAAATTTATTTCATGCTTCCTTTTGTAGTTTGGAAACAAACTTCACAAAACTAGATCAAAAGATCATAACTCTCTGAAAAGGAGTGGGGGTAGGAAGGACGAAACTAAAAGAAACTTATAGCATTAGATGGGAAAACGTCTTGAAATATCTGGAATGCATTTGACAGTTTGAAAATACAATGATATTCATGGCCATTCTAACAAGTGTAAATTTTGGCTTAGTGAAATGGGATTGTAAATTTTTTAGTAGGGTTATGGGGTTTTCTGTTCTAGAATGTGCTTATATTGCCGCATGCTGTGTGAAAATACAAATAGCACCATTTAGAAAACTTTGAGCTTTCTGCAGTTTGTCAAGTTTTTGTGAGGTATACAGCTATTTGCGACAGTCTTCATTAGAACAGTGGAATTCTCTCCACCGGAGGTAAGCTGAAATTAAGTATGCTCTGTCAAAGTGACTGTAAAGATTTGCATCAAGTAAGCAGTAAAATGGCTTCGGCGCCTTTGTAGTTTCTAAAAGTTGTCTGCTGTTTTTTCAAGAAATATGTTTCTCAAAATAATGTTTGTAAAGTCAGTATACTAACATCAAATTGTTGTCCAGGAATGCGGCTTTACACCTTCAGTAGTCAGCTATGGATGTCTTATTAATCTTTATGTCAAGGTAAATTATAGTAAGCTTTTTCTTTAGATTTGTTGATTTCTTTTGGATATAACATTGTCATTCCTCTGAAAAACTGACTTTTACTGTCTACATTTATTTAACTTTCAAAATGTTATTACTGACTTTTACTGTCTACATTTATTTAACTTTCAAAATGTTATTCTTGATACATATACAAAAGCAAGAAACAGAAAGATACATTGTGTTCATTTCTTTAATGTGATCACAAATTCCTTGATGTTTTTGAGTAAACAAATATATGTCAATTGTATGGCATTTGCAAAGGTAAAGGCTCAGGGACCAGTCTTATGTGAGAATCTATACCACAATGCAAATAGTGGGCCTGGTAAGATCCATCCAGTTAGCATATCCTTGGGATGATATAGCCTATGATGACAGTGAATGGTGACTTTCAACAAGTTTCTTGCTTTCTATTAGGCCTTTAAACAGAGTATAGCCTGMAGGCTTTGGAATTTTTGGTACACTGTAGTTTGAGCTTACACTGATTCACGATTAGCGTCTGATAAGATGTAAGTTAAAGATAATTTAATGGTGCAACTTCGGTGCAGAAGCCTTTCTGGTTTCTATTGACTCACTGATTCATGTTCAAACCTGCTTCAGACAAAATAATCAAAGACCAAGTTGCTTTTCTAAGTTGCTTTGCTATCGATCAACCTCTTATTTGTTTCTTWTTAGTTCAAGAAGTATGAATACTTGTGTTTAGATTTCAATCACTCTTGTGATGCTGTTTATCCTATTTAGGAACTTGGAAGTCAATCCTGTTAATCCTACCTTCTCCATRTTTGGTACTTTTTTGATGTCTTCATTGGTGAATTATCACAAGTACTCTTTAAGACATGCAAAATTTCTCTTGTATGCATTATCTCTTTTAGACACCGTTACCTTGAGGTTTTGGTGATCTGAAACGAGAGGTTTCTGTCATAGTTTTCCCACTACTCCACGTCTCTCCGGCTCTTTCTGTTTTGTAATTAAGGTCTCATTCTTTTTATTGTGGAGTTCTGTTTTTCCTTCCAATGAACACTTTCATGATTTTACAGTATAGCTGTCCCTTGATATAAAATGTTATCACCCAAAGTTGCACATTTCAAGAAAAGTTTGAACTCTCTACCGAAATTGTTTTCTGTCGTCTCAGATTAGGATCCCATGAAAGCTTGTGATATATCCATCTTGTTTGCTTGAGCGTGAATCTTATAACTGCTGACCTCAATCTTCTGACATATTATCTTGAGACATCTCTTATGATACCACCATTTAACTTCATGAACTTGAACATTCTGACTGCAGGCGGGAAAGGTTTCGAAAGCTTTGGAGGTCAGCAAAATGATGAAATTGGCAGGAATAAAACACAATATGAAGACTTATTCCATGTTGATTAATGGATTCACAAAATTGAAAGATTGGTCTAATGCTTTTGCAATTTTTGAAGATGTAGTAAAAGATGGTTTGAAGCCCGATGTTGTTCTTTACAATAATATTATCAAAGCATTCTGTGGCATGGGTAACATGGATCGTGCTATTCGTACAGTCGAAGAAATGAAAAGAGCAAGGCATAGACCTACTACCCGGACATTTATGCCCATTATACATGCTTTTGCCAGGGCCGGAGAAATGCGACGAGCACTTGATGTTTTTGATATGATGAGAAGGAGTGGATGTGTTCCAACTGTGCACACATTTAATGCTTTGATTCTTGGACTTGTTGAAAAACGTCAGGTGTAGTCACTGGACTTTCATATTTTAGCACTTATTTTATAATTGCTTTTGTGTAGAACCTTGAAAGGATAGTTTATATGGCTTCTTGTGACATTGAAGTGCTTTRTTAAGGCCTATAAACATTATATGCCACTAATGGCTGGACCATAGATCCTTGCAGTGTCAAATGCATAGTTTAGCTGCTTGAATAGAATCTAATTAKTATTTGATAATTTTGTATATGCAYGTGGAACCGCAAATAGGTCTGCAACTTTTAGTGGATGCTTTTCTGCTTATATGTATGCCACCTCAATTTGAACTTACATGTGTGTCTCTTTAAATTTACCCTTTTAATCACAATCTATTCTAAAAGCACATCTCCATACATAAAAGAAGAAGAAAAGCAAACTATATAACCTCTTTGACTAAGTTTATACTCAGGTGGGACATCTACTTTGGCTGTGCTTAGGCATTTTGAGGTTAGGCTAGGGTTGATATCTTTTAAATAACTGTTAATCTAGTTTTACTTGAAGTAGTACTGCTTGGCTAATGTTGTGTGCTTAGTTCTTTTATACTGATGTTTGCAATTTAATACTCTAGAAATTAATGGATTCAGCCACTGATCTCCTTTAGAGAACTGTTATGACCGGTCAATTTACAGTCTCTTTTGTTTTTCTGTGCTTCTTACAGATGGAGAAGGCTGTGGAGATATTGGACCAGATGTTGCTTGCAGACATTAGTCCAAATGAGCATACTTATACTACCATCATGCATGGTTAYGCATCGGTTGGTGATACTGGAAAAGCTTTCGAGTATTTTACAAAATTAAAAAATGATGGCTTAGAGCTTGATGTGTTTACGTACGAGGCATTGCTCAAGGCATGTTGTAAATCAGGGAGAATGCAAAGTGCTTTAGCAGTTACAAAAGAAATGAGTAAACAAGGAATTCCTAGGAACACTTTTGTCTACAACATACTGATTGATGGGTACAGTTTATCTCATGACTTGCGTAATATTCTTCTTCTGTTTATCAAGCACCTCTCCCCCGTTCTTTTGGTTGTTTTTGTGACTCTTTTGCCTAGTCATCTTTATCTCATTTGTTGGTTGCCATGCAGATGGGCTCGCAGAGGGGACGTTTGGGAGGCTGCTGACCTAATGCAACAAATGAGGAAAGAAGGAGTTCAGCYAGATATCCATRCATACACATCATTCATAAATGCTTGTTGCAAAGCTGGAGATATGCCGGTATGGTGAAAATTCATTTAGTTTGTTCTCTCATGTTGCTGGCAAGTAGTGGTGCTTAGGGTAGGATGGACATGATGCATATTTTTTCTGTGTCTGAGTTTTGCTTGTTTTCACCAAATAGAACCTTACTAACCTGTTCCTCTGCATATTATGTTGTGATTTGGCTATTTGAGATAAATCAACTATTTATGGAACTAAAAGGGCCAAAAGAAAAGATATATTACTTTCATCAAGCAGTTTGTAGTATGTTTACATTTCTGCATTTGAAGAACTCAATTCATAAAATTTTCATCAAAGCATTTGTAGTTAGTCTACATTCATGCATTTCCTTTTTCCTCTTTTCTTTTTGGGCAYTTAGATGGCTAATATATATGAAACTTGCAGAGAGCAATGAAAACAATTGAAGAGATGGAAGCATTTGGCGTAAAACCTAATGTGAAAACCTATACCACACTCATRCATGGATGGGCTCGTGCATCTCTCCCTGAGAAAGCTTTGAAATGCTTTGAGGATATGAAGCAGGCTGGGTTGGAGCCGGATAAAGCTGTATACCATTGTTTAATGACATCATTGCTGTCAAGGGCTACTCTTGCTGAAGAATACATTTATACAGGTATCTTGCATATTTCTGGGGAGATGGTGGAATCTGGGATGATCTTTGATATGGGGACTGCAGTTCATTGGTCAAAATGCTTACGCAAGATTGAGAGAACTGGTGGCACGATCACTGAAGCCCTTCAGAAGACCTTTCCCCCAGATTGGAATTCACACAAAACTCTCAATGCTATGTCCGATATTGATAACAATGTTGATGGGTTAGACAACAATGATTATGATGGTAATCCTCTTTATGACGAAGATAGTGATGGCGATGATGAAACAGATTTCAGTCGAAGGTCACCATTCTGAACAGTGGTACCAACGTGATTGAATTTGCTCAGTGTATCTCCTTGGTGCAACATTGGAAATGTACAGTTAGCTATTTCTTACATACATGTACAATGGACTACTCTGTTCATAGTAACCATTTCTATATCTCAGAGAAATTTAGTCCTCCTCTCTCTTTTGTTGCTCGGGGATTTTATGTATAGCTTAGAACTGACCTCCAGCCAACAAGCTGAGTTGAAGGAGAAGTTGAAGATTGTTTCCTCGTTGAATTCTTATAATAACACCATTTTACCAGTACTACCTTGTTAATTGTTATGCATTTCTGCATTGAAGATGTAATTGGAGCCCTTCCCACACCGGGTAAATGTGTCTGCTTGCCTTCCTGGACTGCAAATAGGATTTTTAAGTGGAAGCCAACCATTTGTTGTTTTCTGATTGGTCCTACAATTTTCTGCGTTGACTTCAGGAATGATGCCACCATTGTTTGCATCTTTTTCTCAACTTTCCATGTGCAACAGAAAGCTGAAAGAGATGTATATCTCTCAATATCAAGAAAACCASAGTCTGTATAAAATCCTTCCACAGGCAGCCATGGGATGTCTTGCTCTTCTAGCATGAAGAATACATGCAACCAGCCAGCATATGTCTGCACATACAGCAAAGAGTAGTCAAAACATGGAAATTCAGAGGGTCAAATACATGGAGGCAGAGTTCAACACATAAATTTTACAATGAAGTAGACGGACTTGGAATCCAATGATCCAATACAATTTACATAAAGGGTAGCGGGGATGATGATTGAACTAGTAATAATTTCCAAAAATCTGGACAACTATCTTGTTACCTCCATCATGGTTCTCCAAATCCCATGAAAACACTTTTCAATTTTGGGTATGTATGACAAAGTGTCCGAACAGAAGGGATAAAGACGATCAGTTCAGAAATCTACTGCTGAAATAATGTAAAGATATCCCATTGAGATGCTCCGAATAGTCATATCACAAACATGGCAGCAGCAGAATACATTTCACTCTCACCTTAGATTCTTACCATCGTCTCATGATCAGTTTATCCCATTTCCATGTCTACGTCACATGCACGATTGATATATCTATGTAACCTTTTTAGATTATGCATGCATAATTTCTAAGGATACACTATTTTAAGTCATATAGTATTAAAGTTAAAAGTTATTTTCAATTAGTGAATCAATATATTAAATTRATTTTCTAAAATAAGTCAGTACGCTTSACATAATTGACATTTATTGTTTYTATATCAGAAAGATTAGATTCAAGACACTATGCACCGAAATTTTTATATAAATACAACAGGGCTCAAGATATTAAAAGACGAATTTTATGGAGCCCTTCCACCAAAGATGAGGCACATTATGGATTCATCTAGACAAAGGTTTAGCAAATAGTAAACATAGTCTAGGGGAGCTTCACATTTGAAACAACCATGACATTGACTTTAAAAACAATCATAAGTTTAGTTCATGAAAGTTAGCTTGTCCTTATTAAACTGTCCCATTGTCTTAACACCTCAAGACGTGCATCATTTCATTAATCCTATTGTGTGGTCACATTTAGAAATGGCCATAAGTATAATATGAAAGCAGAGCATGTTTGTCTCAACTCTTCCTTTAATTATGTTGTTGGAATTTTTGATATGACAAGCAAATGGTTTATTAGTGGGAATATATAGCAAAGAATATTAAAAAATTTAGAATTACGTGAGTACAATATATAAATTTCATACAAGATAAATGTTTAATCGATTAGTAATTTGGTTACTATAATTAAAAGAAAAATGATGCTTGCAATGATAGAATGTCAAGAAAGCATGTGCTTCTTGTGTGGATCCCTTTTGACAAATCAGGAGTGATGGTAGGGAGGAGACAAAACAGTTCATCTGTGCACCTTTGTACCTTTAGGAAAATTGATCAAAATGAAGATGATGATATCATTGGTTCCAACACAAAATCTCAAGACAGGAGATCAGGATTGATAGTTGCTTTATTTTATTATATCCAATATTTCTGATTCTCTGTGTTTCATTTTCTATTAATCCATGGGATTTGTTTGGAGACAATTTCTTGCTCCTCATTTCCACGAATCTAAAGGGCCCTAACTATATATTTAAAAATATATATATAGTATTCGATGGGATATTATTTTTACATGTTTATAACCATTAGAAGTATTTAATTTTGTAAATTACTTAGATATCAATTGATTATGAAATAAGATATTCAAGATATGTTTAACTCCGTAAATATGCTTASTTGAAATAGATTATGAAAAAAAGGAGGAGGAGAAGAAGGAGGAGGCACATGCAATTTGTCCTTGTGTGGTTTTGCTTGTAGCAAAATGCGCTGAGTATTCATACCATGATTGTCTTAATTTCTAGCTTCATAATGCAAGCCTATAATCAACAGCTATCACCTTCACCTATATACAAGCCTTGTGACTCTCTAGTCTCTATTCATCAGCACGAAGGACCCCTCAGTTTCTTGTCGATCTAAGGCATCTTCAAACTGCCAGAGAGTTCTAGTACAGAGCTCCAGTTCCATTAAGGAGGCACGCACCACATGACATGTACAAACAAGATAGCAAAAGAACCTGAATCATGAGTTTAAACTCGTTGATTATAATCTTTTAAAAGATATATTTTTAGAATTATGCATTGATAAACTTATCTCTTTAGCGATAATTATAATTTAAATCAAAATGTGTAATCGCTACTATGCGTTTTAGAGGAAGGCTCATTGGAGGACACTTGTATAATTGGCAGCATTTCTTGTACCCTAAATAGGGCAATCGAGACAAAAGCTCGAAGTTGATTAGACTATCTACAGCTTGATTTGATTGTCCGACACCATTATCAACAATCAAATTGGTTGGCCGACCAATGAAAGGAAACTAAAACTTGCCTTTATGTTTGCACAACTTAGTTTAATTCCCATATAAATCACCCACCTGTTAAGATAAGGGGTAAGGACGATTATCATGACAAATCAAGCTCAGACATGCCTCTATGGAATGTCTAGTTTAAACTTCAACAGGCGAACTTCTCGATGCATTTAACCTACAGAGCTTCTACAGAACAATTGGAAAAGTTTAGAGAAACTATGAATGAGAGGCATATTAGAGGGAAGGGAAAGGGAAAGGAGAGGAGAGGAGAAAGGCTAAATCAATATCAAACTGAAAGCTTTATTGATRTCTCAATCTCCATCTCACCTCTTAAATACTATGGCAAGGAGAAGCATGGCTTTGTATGTGTTTTCATTAAATAATTCACATGAAATCTGCCCTTTTTCATCCAATTTGTTTGCTAAATTATTTTCATTTAGATATCCTTCTTCTTTTGTATAATATTCCTATATCTGTCGTTTTCCTTTTCTACATGAAGCCATAGATCCAAAGTGCCTAACTCTCACTTTCATGTTTTAGGAAATTATCTGCTTCTGTGAGTAGGCATCCCATTTTAAAACGAGCTTTCTTTGAATTGTAGTAGACACTGAACAAAAATCCTATTTCCGATATTGATTGTCGATGAATTGAGAAAATATGATTCATTTGTAAACAAGATCAGAATGGCATAAATTGAAAGTTGGAACAAATCTCCAACCATTTTCCAACATCAGATTCTTCTATTATCATCATCATAAACAACAACAAGAAGCTGCATGCTTTGCAGTCTGACTGACCAGTTCTTTAACCCAACAAGAAAAGAAGATTAAGATACTAAGACAAAGAAAAGAAGATTAAGATACTAAGACAAACTTTGCAGCAATTATTACAATTTTGGTTGACAAAACAAAAAGAAAGGTACTGTTTTTTTTATGTTCATGTGTTGTTTTGTAAGCTTGCATTGAATATAACAATAAATTCTTCAAACCTACAATTAAATACACTCATGAACGGTCCTACCAATCCCATCTTCTTTCCACCTTCCCCCTCCTGCTTCCTCCCACCTCTCTCTCTTTATAATCTCCTCCTCCTCTGCTACTCCCTGTGATCATCATAAATACAAGAGCAATCTCACAAGTTTTCATATCCTAAAACTCAGCTCATTGTTCTTGCCACTGATATTGACAAGATGAAGCTCCCTTCCATCTTCAAGAACAAGGAAACTAAGAATCCTTTGCAATGGCCATCATGCAAGCAGCCCAAGACTCTTTCTTTTCGAGGAGGGGACGACGTGTTCAAGACGGTGAACTCGGTTTTTTTCGACCCTTTGGCATTGGAAACGGTTGAAACACCCGAATCTTGGTTTACAAACTCTTCCGAGTCTGCTAGTTTCTCTACTGAGTCTGAGGAGTACTCTGGACCTGGGGAGGAGTCATTGGAGATGATTGTTCGTGGGGTACGATCATCGGAGAGGTTGTTTTTTGAGCCTGGAGATACGAGTTCGATCTTRGAGGAAGCGAAAACYAGTGAAGCTTTTCCGTTGAAGGAAAGCGTTGTGCTTGCAATGGAGTCAGAGGATCCTTATATGGATTTCAAGAGCTCCATGCAGGAGATGGTGGAGACACATGGCCTAAAAGACTGGGAATCTTTGGAAGAGTTGCTGGGATGGTACTTGAAGATGAATGGGACGATGAATCATGGGTTCATTGTTGGAGCCTTCGTTGATTTGCTCCTTGGACTTGCTTCTTCTTGTTCTGATTCTTCTTCATTTTTATCCGCTTCTTCTTCCTTCTCTACTCCGTCTTCTCCTCTTTCTCTGGTTGCTCAAAAGGAGATTGATGCAGAAGAGAGACGGGAAATGTCTTAGTCTCTACCTTTCTAGTCCGCAATATACTCTCTGAGCTGTGTATATCAGTAGGTCTAAAAGAACAACGTACAACAAAGATCAATTTTGAGGTCTCTCTTTCTCTCTCTTCCCCTCTGTGGTGTGTGTAGGTTTGCATACAAACATTCATCTTAACGATGATAAAATGTGAAAAAAATCAATGCAGAAAGGGTTCACATCGTGAGCTTTAAAGTTCAGAAGCTGAAAATTAGGAGGAAAACCGACCGTAAACACTTGTAAATGTTAGATTTGCAAGACAGCAATGCAATTTTAGGCAGCAACAGGGGAGAAAAATGGGGTCATTCTGGGTGCACATTTTCTTGTTAGTAGTTCCAGGCAATTGCAAACACTAGTCATAGTTTTCGATTCACAAGTACTGTTCTGTCAACAACGTTGAAATAGTGACCTTTAGGTTGATATGTTCTTGGTATACCTGCAATTGTGATCTCACCAGAAGTTGGGTGGAGGTGGAAACTGGTGGGGGACAAATAACAAAACAGACAGGCTGTAGCGAAAGCACGACCATCGTCCCATTGGCACTCAGGTTCTCATTAATAATCCTACCCACTCATCATTCAGCCCCATCTTTGTATAACTCGTGACGAATCGTCTAATCATCGGTAGAGAAAGGTCGGTATCTGGGCATATTTGGCCAAAACAGCGGTACATTACTAGTTAAAATGCTGTTTGAAGCAATGTGCTCTTCACATGCCTTCGATAAACTGGATGACTGAGGAAGTRGTCACTAMGGATGGACTCTGAAARTTCATGCTTTTTATGTCATATCCAACTCCCCGCACAATAAGAGTTTTCTGGGAGGAACCAGGACAAATCCCCGGACCACAAAGAATCTTCAATGTGTTGTTATTGTTTGTACTATAATTTGGTACAAGCAACCTCCATTTTCAGCACGGTAGGGACATTTTGTGCACGAAATTTCTGATAAAAGTAGCCAAGTAGCAAAGCAACTGGCACCAAAGTGAGACTCTTGACTGAAATGTAGTCCGTGGTTTCATACTCACTACCCAATTTCAATTTCATAACACATTTTGAAAACCATATCCCGAGGAGAGCTAGGCGGAAGAAGAGACTCTGTAGCTTAAATGTGAACTAATGTCACGTTAAGTTGAACTTGATCTTTGCCCATCAACACTTCCAGTTCTTGAAAGCAAAACCAGGCATCGGAATACCAATAATGTCATTAAAACCATCCCTTTGGTCCCTATATGCAGACGAGGACGTTTTATTCGTAAGAATGACATTCAAGAACTGGCACCTTAAGAGTACAAGGTTGAATTCAATATCTAGGTCTGGMGCCATGGCCCCTGGCCTAATAGCTTAAACTTTTCCATCAATACTAAGTCCATCCTGTATATTAAGACGTCAACAGCGAGGTCTATTTTTCCCCTCCACAGGGAGTTTCTGGGGGGAGGCCAAGCATATTACTGGTGTAGTCTTTCAGGAAATGATGGCCCATGGCCTAATAGCTTAAACGTTTCGATCAATACTAAAGCCATCCTGTATATTAAGACGTCAACAGCGAGGTCTATTTTTCCCCTCCACAGGGAGTTTCTGGGGGAGGCCAAGCATATTACTGGTGTAGGCTTTCAGGAAATGATCAACATCCCATTCAATTTTGACCTAGTATTAATTCGAGCAAGATGCAAACTTCACCTTCAGACAACCCCAAGCATATGGCCAATTCTTTTCACCTTGTTCAGCAAATGGCATTTTCAGACATTAACAAACGAGGAGTCCCTTGGAGCTGTTTTCTTACAATTTGTAACTACTAAAGACCATGAGAACTAATTCTTGTTGAGACAACTACATTTACAAGCTTACTAAAGTGCATTAATGGCATGTACTCTTKTTTTCCATGCAGGTTGTTCTGATAGTGCKTTCCCRTGTTGCAGCTCAAAACTCAACTTTTCGGCTGATAAAGAAAGCTGGAAGTACAAAGTCATCAACCTGATGCAGCCACATTAAGTGGAACATCGAYAAATAAGATCAAACATAATTTCAAAGCATCAACYTCAATTATCCYCCCAAATATTGAATTTGCACACCTAAACCTGATAATCCAAAATAAAAATTCTCTAAATATTACTGAAGATCTTCTGAGAATCCAGAATGTTAAGATATGCTAGTTTATGTAAAATTTACAACAAATGGCAAGTTACAATCTCCAGATCCATTACTATCACTTAATGAGGTGGTGAAATAATTCTGTCCAATTCGCTAACCTGCTTCATTTATGTAAGCAAAACCATTAAACACTACAACACAAAGAACAATCTTATGCTCGTATCATGTTGAAGATGACCAACAGAGTATGTTCTAGTTGGATTTGAAAGACATCTATTGCTCATAACAACTAAGGATGAACCCTGCAGATGGTAAAATAGAAATCATATATTTTCAATGCTTYGTYTATGTACCTAGACACATATAACAGTATCATACMAGCTCATATATCAAGAAAATCAAACTCACGAAAAGAGCAAGTCATCCAGGCTCATTAAACCATGAAAATTGCAAAAAGAGTGTACAGGTTAATATAACAAGAAACRAAACTCACAAAGTTCGAGCAAATTCAGTTTCCAGCATATCTTTAAGAGAATCATAAGTAAACTTTATCCTCAAATGAAATTAAATCGAAATATCACAGCTACAACCTAATGGGGCTAGTAACAGATCTTAGATGATGAACTTCTTAATTCATCAGAAGGAAAAGGAGACATAACTCAATCTGAATCCTCGTAGAACTCTCCTTCATCAGATGGTTCATCAAAGGATCGCATGTCAAGCTGGTAACGAAGTATCCCACCAATGCCGCCAAATCCTCGGCAAAACTGTGATCCCTCTTGAGATTTGTTTGTAACAAACTCAAGCACACAACCGAATTTTTTGTATTCATTAGCAAACCACTCCAGCAAGGGCATTTTGTCCTGAAGCTCTAATTCAGTGGATGTTGCTGAATCTTTGAACTGGCTCTGATCAGCCTCTTGGTCTTTATTCAAATGCTTTATGATGATCTCATTAGTCACAGTGTTCTTCAGCACATAGCGATTGATATCTAAATTCTCCCAAACGATAAGCGTTTCAACCGCTCCCATTTCCAAAGCTTTTAGGGTATCATCCACACCAAAAACATATTTTCCAGTATCCTGACTGATCTCTTCAAAGAATTTCCCAATCAGTTTCTTTTCTTGTATGAACTTCACATTTGCTAAGATTTCAGCTGATAGTTCAATAGCCTGATTAAAACCATTTTCCCCTCCATAAGATACATCTACTACATTAAGTATCTTTGCTTGGAGACGTGGATCAAACATATCTGATTGGCTTAGCTCTGTCTTAAAATCAGCTGACCCAGCAAGTATTAATCCTGATACATTTGGCTGGCTAGTAGCAGGGTTAATGAAGAACTGTGTTGCAAGCTCAGCTGTTTTCCTTACATAATTGTGGCGCTTCTCCATACGAAGACGAGCAAAACGAAGAGCTGATTGCCCGCCTCTTCCRTGTTTCTTTGGAAGATCAACTGTGAACTTATGGAGTACTTCTCTGGTGTTGCCACTTAAGGTGCCAAACAGTGTGCCATTTCCATCCATGACAATAAAACCAAATTTTTCATCAGACTCTAAGAGTTCACTCAAAGGCTCAGTGTGGAACTTATTGTCACACAGGTATAAAGAAGCATTTATTGGCTTAAAAGGCTCAAAGGCAAAGGTGACCTTCTTTTCCTTTCCATCTTCAGTGACTATAGTCCCAGTGTAGAGCACTAATCCATTTGGAGGGACCTTATTATAAAGTTTAAGCTTCTGTTGAGCTGAAGTAATTGCCGCTAACACAGACTGTCGATTCACCCTGCTTTTAATATTTGAAGCTGTTCCATATTCTTCAGCCAACATCTTATTAACTCTAGATATTTGATCGCCTGGAGGGATGATAAGAGAGATCATGCTGGTTCCATTTCCTCTAGCAGCTTCTAAAGCTTTGATTAATTTCTTAACTTTCCATATTTCAATATTCTTATCATTTTCAACACCATCAGCCATTGATTATAGGACCAATTCACAAACACAGGACCAACCAACCTGGTATGTACAGAAAATGTTAAGTAAAACCTGTAGAACAGCTAATTTATGGGGAACTAAAAAGATATTGCATGGTCTGGCAAACATGACAGAAAATATTGCAATAATAGTGGTAAATGGTTTMCAATTTTGGCAGGAAATAATAGTGACCACTGTTCTTAGCAGTTTTCAAGGAAAACCTAATATAAGTTAAAAAAAAAAAAAAGAATTTATTATTGGAGGCTTACATCTAGAACAACAGAAATAACATCTCCACCAGTAATTGATGTCAAAAATTTTGCAGCAGCATAGGACATGTAGGGAGCAACAAAAGCAGAAAGGACAAAATACAAAAGATACACATTTTCCACATTCACCAGATAGTCTGCATTTACTTCCCTTGGAAATTAAGGAGCTTTGCTTTAAAAAACAATGACTCTTAAAGTTGTACTCCCCTGATTTCCAGAGAAGATGACAGATGAGATTCATGTCATATTGGAGAATMCAGGAGGAAAAAAYAGTTTTCACCYACCAAAACTTAAAATAGGTTTCATTACATAGCTAAGTCCACCACAAAACATTGAAAAGCAAGAAATTAGCATCCAAACAGATAAGCTKTACAATGAATTCCTTTTTTGGCTGGTCAAATGATCTCTAGTATGAATTTCATACACCAGATGACTGCAGACTTTCTTCACCAAGAACCAATAGTCTAGCTGCAGATAATATAAAGCACAGAGATTATTCTCTCTA
Organism: Rhazya stricta; assembly: GCA_001752375.1. Taxonomy (NCBI): domain Eukaryota; kingdom Viridiplantae; phylum Streptophyta; class Magnoliopsida; order Gentianales; family Apocynaceae; genus Rhazya; species Rhazya stricta. The sequence goes on along the minus strand of MEJB01000018.1, from coordinate 4,101,453 downwards.
ACCAGGATCAGCAATAGCATCAGTCATAAAGAACTCCAAATACCCATTTAGATGATAATGCTTTTCAGAACTTATAGTAACACGTGATAGCAACAAAAAGTTCTACAAGTCAATATGGAGATCAAGGCAAATACTTATACTAGAAAATTTGATCAAGAGTATTCCAGCTAGAGGATTTGGAGATTTTGCCCTGTAAGGCACTTCTAGAGAAAGCTTGACAAGTCTTAAAGACCCACTAATGATTAATAGGCAGAGTCTAAAAGCTTAAGAACACAATSTATCCATTTTCTTATTCAACTTTCCCCCATTTTGATGTTCTACTTGCAGTCAAACAACTCCCATCATCCTTTTAGATTCTTGTYCAAATAATATGGCAATTTGAACTACCCAAGCAGATTTGACTTCAATCTGTCATAATTGCAGGAGCCACAGCAGAACACTATCGAATTACCCAAGGGCTGATTCACATAAAACTAAATCGAAGAACACGTATTTTTGTGCATCACCATTTTACATTCAGTCAACTGCCAGAAAAAAACAAMRGAGAAAAACCACACACACCCCAGTGAAAATCCAAGCTTGAAACTCAAAGCAATGATTTTTCATTACCACGAAATCGYTCGAACCCAAATAAGTRTAATTCCTTAAAMSACTGACAAACAATCGAAWATATATCATCTTCTTCAGAAATTAGTATGGATCCTACGAAATTTTAACCCGATCAAACACGGACACCAATCTAATGTTCATCATTCAGATTAAMTTAGAAAAAGAAACAGAAGAAGCCAGCYTAAAYAAGATTAAATCAATGAGGGATAGARAGCGTTACCTTAAAGAGATCTTTCASGAAACCCTCGGGGCTTAGTGAGCTTTGGCCGCCTCTCCGCTACGGCGATGCAGCACAGTGACCAGCCACCACCCACTGTAATAGAYAGCCAMTAASGACAGCCCGTCGTGAAAATAGGGCTCAGGGTATATGTCCTYATTTTCATTTCCAAAAGAGCTTCCACAGTTTTAAGCGTCGTTTTACTATCCATTTCTTTTCTTTTCTTTTCTTTTCTTCAAGACTAATCCGAGATAATGTGAGTGTTCAAAGTTCTTTTCTATCGCATATGTTTTAAATATGTATTTAAAATTTTTAAAAAAATAAAAAAATATATCGAATAACATTTGTTATGAATTTTAATTTTTTGATAATTATTTAATAAAATTATTTTTTGTAAATTTCTTATTACCTTATATCTCTAATATGAAATTTTAAAAGTCTATTTAAAAGAGATAATAGATTAACTCTATGTCATTATTTTTTACAATTGTGAGTTACACGTTCTTCGATTTAAAATAATGTATATATTTGAGAACATTGTTATGCTAATTTTATTGAAATGATATTTTATATTTTAAATTAAATAAATTGAATAAGCTTATTATAAAGAATTTTTTAATAAGCGTTTACACGAATCTCTCATCTGTAAAATATATTAAGAGAAAAAGAGAAATATGTAACAAAGTATTAATATTATAAATTTGATAAGACAAGT
>MEJB01000018.1:3934942-4096548 GCA_001752375.1 Rhazya stricta | reverse complement strand
GCGTGCGAACTTCTTGGACTGCATGTTTTCAACAAGTGGGTTATAGCTATTTGAATTTTGTTCCATCAAATTGTTGAAACTGTGGCAAGGTTGATAACTATTGCTTTGAAGATTACATAATCCTGCATAATTATAGATTTGGTGTACCTTGAAGAAGGTTTGCCGCTTCCTTTAGCTTTATGTTCCACATTATTCTCATGAATGACATCTTTCATGTTATTTATCGAGATCATCCATTGTTAGAAGAAAAATTTGAATATTTTATAATTCGGTTGTATTTTTCCATATTTGACTTTAGTTATATTTATTTGCAGAGCAAACCTTGCAGAGTTCACATTATTATACATTTCGTTTGCTGTAGAGTAGTTTCACTTGTTTTTTCAGGCATCATCGAGGGCGATTTCAATATGAGCAAGGCATGATATCCCTTGTTATCTGGAACTCTCTGGCAGAGTCCTTCTACCATCCTTCTATCAATATTGGCCAAACTTTTGCATTTTGTTCTTCAATGGGTGGCAGTATTCAATCATCATAAACTGATATAATAAATGATTATAGTAGGAATCGTAATGACAGAGCTTCTCAATTACAGATCTTCTTAGCAAATAACAATTATGGAGTTTGCAAAAGACTGACCACCATCTTGTTTGGATGTTTGTGACTTGGTTCCAGCATTCAACAAGGAGATGATTGTTCTTGTAGCGGACCTGTCTTCCATTTCTTGAGGAGGAATGTCCTTGAACATAGGGTTGGAGCATTCGTAKATCTGATCGTCTGAGATGTACTCCACTTCTTTTTCTGCATCAGATATCGCCCTACTCTRCGTCACAGGTCCTGCATATGTGGCTAACATGGTTGATTTGGTGACAACATCAATTGTTGAAGATCTGGAAGGGGTAGCCTTTGAGATTTTATTCTTGGGGGTCCCATTGATGAATCTGATTTGAAGAGAAGAGATGAACGGCAGAGATGGTCCCACTGGGTATGCCAAAATTTATTTACATTAATCTCTCATCTACCAAATATACTAAGAAAACAAGAAAAATATGTAATAAAGAATTAATCTTATAAATTTGATAAAACAAGTGTTACAATCTCTGAAATGTTCTTGTCAAGAAATCAATCCGTTGATTCTTCTCTTTCATAGCTTGATCTTTGTTGCTCTTTCTTTTAAACTTCTTTAAATATAATTTTTGACCCTTAATATGAATTTATGGATCTCTTCTTTTTATATTTTGACCTCTATATATAGACAAAGCGAATCATTTAATTGGTCGAAGTCTTATTAGGAGCAAYATGGTGTCACTAAATTTGTCGAGTTCCATCCTTGATTTTTACTGGTTGAGCCTTATTCATCATTTACGCGTGTCATTATTTTATTGGTCGAGATGTCACATATCCTCTATTTTAATGAGAATATTCAAAATTAACTTTTGATTATTTAAATAGGTAAAATACAAAATTATTCGAAAAAAGATTCACATTAAATTATGATTTTTTAATATAGTATAAAAGTGTATATATATTGATTAATTTTATGTCCTTATTTTCATTTCCAAAGAAGCTTCCACAGGTTTAAGCATGCTTTCGCTTAAAGTATCCCGAATGAAATTTTTAAATAGCAATTATTATATGCTCGTGTATTTTGGTTTTGCTTAACAATTAGAAAGATCGATAGCTATTGTATTATCTCACAAATGAGTATTTGTAACGTCATCACGAAATAGTTTTAATTCAAAATTTTCTCCAAATCAAAGTTAGATACTGCGATTATAACTTGAGTCATGTTCAAATTAATCTTAATAAATTGAGATATCGAATGGCGTATCCRAAAGAAAAAATATRCTTATCATATAYTTCTATTTCAAGTGGGAAGCTAGTAAAACTTAAGAAGGGAAGGCAACGAAGTGGTTGATGCCCTAACTAAAGGAAGGTATATGGAAGAAAATTGTAAAATTTGCTATATTATTCATATTAATATTTGCACAACTTAACGATCTACTCGATTTCAATAAATAAATAAACATATTACAAAGTTTATTCAACGGAAAAGGAAAAAAAAAAAAGGAAAAGGAAAAAGCTTAGTAGGCATTTCATTCCTCATATTATGAGTTTTATTGATTAGTTTAGGTCTGGCCTCAGGGCTTTTACTAGCGCAAGCGCAGCAAGAAATTTATTTGGGGCCGCTTATTAATTACCAAACCATACCCCAAAATTTAGAAAATTGCATTAGTCCATGGGGCTGCGTATTTGGGGCATAGGGCTCTAGTTGCTCTATTTCAAAAGTTCATTCTTGGGAATTTTAAGGGGAGTAGTGGGACCCATTGAGAATGGCTTTCCGTAACTTTCTCTATACTTATTTATTTCAAATTTCAAATATAAGTAGGGACCAAATGATTGAAAATTTTTGGATCCATTTCCTTGTTTCATTTGATTTTAATTCGATTGAAGGATTATAGCTTAAACGTACAGTTAGATTCTTTGGTGTAGGGTATTGCCGCCTAAAATATGTATATTTAGTTTGGTCTTTTTTTTTTTTTTTGTTTGGGTGGTAAATATCTTTTTTGGCGTGTAGGAAAATGCATATATATAACAAAAATTATAGAGGAGGAAAGACCCGTGGACCCCGAGTCCAGGGGCCATCCCGATTTCTTCCCAAAAAAATATTGCTGAAATCTATTCGATAGGAAAAATATTTGTTGTCTAAATTGGGCTCGGATTGGGGCTATTGGACCTATAAAAAAGTTTAAATGGAACACAATCACTGGCTTGGAGAATGGAAGACAGAACCCATTTGGGCCATAGTTTGTAATAAACGTCAATTAAAGCATTGGAATATTGAGATTCATAGCGCGCTTTTTTCTTCTTTCAATGATGATTGAAGTACAGGGGGTTCCTAGCGTTATTTTCAAACTTCCAAATAAATGTACTAGTGTCTTCAATTCATGTCAACTTATGATGATTTCTTGTACTAGAAAGATAGGAAGAAAGTGTGATCAAAGGAGCCCTATTAATAGTTCATGCTTCAATCTTGAGAGTTTCTAATATCAGACAAGTTCCAAATTGCAATAGTTCAAATTAATCTAATAAGTTAAAGTAAGTAGGTAAGTAGCATACGCACAAGGTTACAAAAATGAGGACCGATAAGAAATAAACACGTGTTTTGTGAATCCCACAGTTTTGTCCCTATTTAGATAAGATCAACGCTAGACAACATAAATTATGCTATTAAAAGAGTATCTACATATATCGTACTGAATCAAGTAATAGATCTTAAAAATCCATATTTGCCCTAATACAATTGATATACTGGACTCTTCGATTACCACAAAATTTTTTCTTTTGAATTACTATCGAGACACGTGATGTGTTCATCCGCAAAAAAAGAGGCATATCCGATTTTTTCAATTGAAGAGATACATTGGTTCATAATAAAGATATTGAATCCAAGAGCGTGCAAAGGCAATTACTTAATAAGGTGATTGCACATTATGATTTCTATATAAAGCCGTAATGTAGGTCTGTGTTCTCGTAATATAGCAATTTCAGAAAAAGTTTCATTCACTTTAGAATTATAGAAGTGTATAGAAACAGACGAGTATCGTGGACAAGTATGCACAATCAAATGAATTTCCTTATTATGTTTTTAACATAGAAATTGGAAATGTATTCAAGAATTAGTCTTTGATAAATTCTAATAGTCTCACACCAATTACAAACTCATACAATAAATTATACACAGACATGTTCGATAAGAAATCTAACACTAATCGAAATATCAAAAACTAATTTCAATTGGAATATGTCTTAGGCATGAGTCGTATTGTGAGCTTTTCGGTGTTGGTTAAAAAGAAGATTTGGATCGCTGAGAGTGACTTCTATAATTTGAAAGAAAATATAGAATGTATTATCGACCATGATTTCAAAAGCTTTCTTCATGAATTATAATATTCAATCTCGTAGATAAACCGTTAAAATTATAATATAAAGATTCTTGAAAGAGAAAGAAAAGAAAAAGGGTGGATGCGCCATAGTTTTACAAGTGGTACAGGGCATTATTAGGAAGAGATCAAGGAAAGGAGATGGATTAATCATTAGATACCGATCCCACAACTGTAAAACGCAGCCGTTTTCATTTCTTAAAAAGAAGAATTATTATGGTAGTCAGATTGAGAATCGAGGCGGTGGAGAGTTCAAATATTGTAGTATGAGCAGAGAGAGAGAGAGAGGCAGAAAAGCAGAAAATTTATCCTTTTCTGGGTCCCAAAGTAGAATGTTTCTTCGTGGATTTCATGCATACAAAATGTACGTTTCGGAATCCTTTATTCTATCAATCATATTCGAAAAATGCTTTATTCCTTTCTCTCCTAGCATCACAAAAACACATAACACACACACTTCCCGATTCCTTCAAACAGACAGACAGTCCGCTCTCTCGATTTTGATGTTTCTGTTTCTCCCTTTCTCTTTTCCCACCCTTTTCCTCTTTTCACCAAAGTTTTGATTGTGATATCTCTATCTATCTCTGTTCTCACACACCACGCTGCACTTACTGCTTTTCTCACATTGCTCATATATACTGCTTACAACTATATATGTGAACATCTAAATCTTATACATGATGCGATTCTTATAAAGTGCAAGATGATCTTATTATAGGCAAGAAAATTAGTAGCCAAAGTTTTTCGGTTTTCTTTAAGCGGGGCGTAAATCATACTATACTGAAAATCTTGTAATACTGCTACTTTCTGTAAAAGATAGCCAGTCCAACTTCCATTTATCCCAAAAACCCTTTATCCCCTTTTTTGAGGGAGAGAGATAGAGAGACAACTTAGCTTTGTCTCACATGCATACCACTTTGCCATACAAAGCCAGCAACTACAAGAAAGGCACAATCCCACTTCACATCTCCTCTTATTTATGCCCCCCAAACATCAAGAACTCCCAAACTTGACTGCTAAGCCTGAAGAAACCTTCACTGCTGTACTAGTCTTTCTACACAGCTCCATGCTTCCCCTACCCTAATGAAATCCAACAAACCAGAAAAGATCATACTCGTCTTTGCCTGAATCTCTGGACAAACTACAAACCCTAGCTAGATTGGAAAATTAACTGTCAAAAGAGAGATATGAGGACTGGAGGTTACACTCTGCAGCAGTCTTTAACTGCTGAAGCTGCAAGTGTAGTAAAGCAAGCAGTAACACTTGCTAGAAGGAGAGGCCATGCCCAGGTAACTCCTCTTCATGTCGCCAGTGTCATGCTTGCTTCTTCTACAGGCCTATTCAGAAGGGCTTGTCTTCAATCCCACTCTCATCCCCTCCAGTGCAAAGCCCTCGAGCTCTGTTTCAATGTCGCGCTAAATCGCCTCCCCACATCTACTTCTAGTCCTATTTTAGGCCCTCACTCTCATCTTCCWTCCCTCTCTAATGCCTTGGTTGCCGCCTTTAAGCGTGCACAAGCTCATCAACGCCGGGGTTCCTTGGAAAACCAACAACAACCCATTTTAGCCCTAAAAGTAGAGATAGAACAGCTGGTAATCTCCATCTTAGATGATCCTAGTGTTAGTAGAGTCATGCGAGAAGCTGGTTTTTCGAGTACACAAGTGAAAACCAAGGTAGAACAAGCCGTGTCTTTGGAGATCCGTTCACACAGTCCTGCAGTTAGCAGTCAGTCCAAAGAAAGTGCCAAACCTTTAGTTCTGGGAAATTGTGTTCCTCAAACATTATCCACGAGTCAGTTTAGATTGTCAATCACCAGGACAGCTGAACAAGTACGGGACGACGATGTATTGAGTATTGTTGGTGCAATGATGAACAAGAAAACCAAAAACACTGTGATTGTAGGAGAGTGCCCATCCACCGCTGAGAGCGTAGTTAAAGGAGTGATAGAAAAATTTGATACAGGAAACGTTCCAGGGGATATGAGATATGTGCAGTTTATCAGTGTTCCTCTTTTCACTTTGAGGAATATTTCCAGGGAAGAATTTGAGAAAAAGCTTGGAGAGCTGAGGTCATTAGTGAAAAGTTATGTGAGTAGAGGGGTTGTCTTGTATTTGGGTGATCTTAAATGGGTTTCAGACTTTTGGTCAAGATATGGCGAAGAAAGGATCAGCCATTACTCCCCAGTGGAGCACATGATAATGGAGCTTAGTAGACTGTTGTGTGGGATTGGGGACAGTGGAAAGTTGTGGATTATGGGGATTGCAAMTTTTAACACTTACATGAAGTGCAAGACTGGCCGTCCTTCTCTAGAGACCCTTTGGGATCTTCATCCTCTTACCATTCCTGTTGGAAGCTTGGCTCTTAGCCTCAATCTCGAAAGGTAATTAATCTAATTTTATTTTACAACTCTTGTAGTTCTTGAATCTTGAATTTAGTCTAGYATGCGATGATTTACTGCATTTAACTGGTCAGCAAAGTAATAATGTGGATATTTCTATAATTTGTGGGGCTAATCTTTCTCATTTCTTGGCCAGTGATTTGAATAATCATTTCAGAAGAAAGGAAGCGGCAGAGGGGTCCAGCTGGTCACTTAGTAAAGCTAAAGCTGAGAAGTACCTCACTTGCTGTGCAGATTGTTTGGCTAGTTTCAACAAGGAAGCTMGAAGCATAGCCAGAAGTAATGTAAAGACTGGCTCGATTTGCAGCTCAAGCTTGCCTTCATGGCTTAAACAATACAAAGAAGAGAAGAAAAGAGAAATAAACGATGATGTTCAGGTTCGTTTCTACCAAAATGCCTTGTCTAATGAATAAATAAAATATCCCAAGATCTAAAATTCTGACATTTTCTCTTCTTTTCCTTTTATCCTTTTCATTCACAGGAATTTGAAAAAATTAGAGATCTTTGCACGAAATGGAACTCAATTTGCAAATCTGTTCATAAGCAGCCTCACTTTCTCACAAAAGTCTCTAAATGTGCTTCACCGTCTCCTTCTTCATCCGCTTCAATATCTTCAAATGACCAGCGGAGACAAAGCCTTCTTAAGTGGCCATTGATCTTTGAGCATAACCAGTCGCCTAATGAACGCAAGTTCTTTGCATCTGAAGAAGATGCCGAAGCACTTGAACCCGACTTGTTGGGAATGTACAAGCCAGAAACAAAACCAGATCTTTTGTCCAATCCTAATTCTAGTCCGAATTCAGCTTCCTCTAGTGAAGCAAGTGGAGATATGGATCTGTGCTTGTCTAGGTTCAAGGAGAACAATCCGGAGAACCTCGAGGCTCTTTGCAGCGCATTAGAGAAGAGAGTTCCATGGCAGAAAGACTTGATTCATGAAATCGTAAACACAATCCTCGATTGCAGGTCTGGAAAAGCCGAACGGAAATGCAAGATGAATCACAAAATGGATCGAGAAGAAACATGGTTGTCTTTCTTAGGTGCGGATTCTGAAGGAAAAGACAAGATTTCCAGGGAGCTGGCTAGGGTAGTCTTTGGTTCTCAAGATAACTTCATTGCTATTGGTATCAGCTCATTCTCATCAACAAGAGCTGACTCGACAGAAGAAGTGAGTAACAAAAGACCAAGGGATGAGCAAGGCAGAAGTTACTTTGAAAGATTTGCAGTTGCAGTACAAGAAAATCCCAACCGTGTGTTTTTCATGGAAGATGTGGATCAAATTGACTATCATTCCCAAAAGAGTTTGAAGAAAGCAATCGAAAATGGAAGTCTAAGACTTCCTGATGCTGAGCCAATCCTTCTTAAGGATGCCATTATCATCTTCAGTTGTGATAGCGCCAGCTCTGTCTCAAGAGCTCGTTCTCCTCTTATTTCACAAAACAATGATGTTAACGAACAAAGAGATCAACAGAATGGTGATAAGTTGGAGGTGAACAGAACGTGTACTCCATTAGATTTGAATATCGCCGTAGAAGATGATAATGAAGATGGAGATTCGGTGTCTGAAACAGGAATTTTGGATTCAGTGGATAAGCAAGTTATGTTCAAAGTTCAAGTTCTGTGAAGAAGAACAAGAGGAAGCACTAAAAATCTTCATCTGCATGCTATTCTGATAGTTTTTTTTTTTTTTTTCCCTTTTTTTTTTTTTTTTTTTGGGGTTTTCAAATTCCTCTCTATTGGTTTTTTCTTTTGTTCCTTTATAAAGTATTGTTCTGTATATTGGGGCGAGGTGAAACACTGGTTAACCAAATAGATGAAAAAAGTTTCCTTTGCATTTAAACTGATTACTTTTTTGGGTACATTCTCAACGGAGGGCCAAGCACTTAGTTGATATACTTATTGCTCTCGACAAAGTCTCTATCTTTGCTATATTGGTCGGCAGCATGTTTATGTTGACGCCTGAGAAGATACATGTATGCTTTCTGACAAATGAGAATTTTCTTAAGGTCTTCGGCTCTCCATCCCTAAGAACATTGTTCTTTCAAAGGGACTTGAGATAAACCCAATAAAAACTAATGATCATGTACGTGAAAAAAGAWGGAAAATAGACTACTATATATGGTACCGGATGATTATTTATGAATTCCAATAATCGATTATGGTACTTCAAGAATTTGTTTTGACCTATTAGTTATAAAAGTATACGGCAGCTACCTTGTATTCAATTTCGATTTAAAATATAGTTAGGTCGATCGGGTCAAAAACCGCGTACTCTTCCATGGTTGTTTAAGTGCACAACCTTATGCTAAATATGATCTGATAATCCTCAAGGAAACTTAGAAAAAGAGATGTAGGTTGATCTAATTTGATGATCCAAGCTGAAGTCATCAACTGTCTCTTTTTGTGGAGAGACAGTTGGGATTTTAATTTGTTCAGCAGTTTTSTTGATTCCTCGCCATTATTTGATAAAGGAATCTAAATCAAAGTTAGTAAAGGAAGAAAGAATACCGTGATATATGAAGTGCTTCAGCTTCTGCTCACGAACACAAACAGGTCCATGCATGGCGAGAAAATATCGCTCGATCGGTATCATGGCTGCATTGAATTCTTATAAATCATAAATGCATGCATGCAAGATAAAGATCATTTGCATRAGTATATAATATCTAGGCTTTATCATCGTCTTCATAGATTAGCCGAGCGATAATTGCAGTGTACCAAACAGCTGCTCGATCTCATGCAGCTTCCCGGAGTTCAGCGTCGGCGGGCTCTGAAATTCTTACTCAACAAGGAACTTAAGAAGGTAGGATCATTTGAGAAGTCCTAGTTAACTTGTTTTATGAACTACTTGCAAAATATTTTTACATATTTCTTCTGCTATTTCTGTTCACTGAGCTGCTTGCATCAGAATTATCCCTACTGTTTGGTTTTTGAAAGCTTTAGTCACTTCATTATATTGTTTCTGAATCTTTGAAACTACAAGGGGATGATCACTTCTCTGATTCTTGAGAACAATACAGCAACACCAAGGATAGCTATTTCTGCATTGTATCAAAGTTAAAGATAAAATCACTACTTGTTCAAGAACATGTTCCTCGTTGAAAGCCCTGCATTACTTCATATTTTCCAGATGTTTTCTGGAATTAATTTTAAGTGGTTACCATTTGTAAATAATTCTTCAAAAGACTCCAAATAATTATGTTGGCCACTATTTTTTCTTTTTTAATAATAAAATCAGGCTGAATATATAGTTCTTTTCATTTTATTTTTCAACACAACTTAATAAAATAAGATGCTTTTGGCCCTAACGAAATATAAGATTGCATCATCAAGAAATAATGATGCAATCTCACACCGGTTACCGATTATTCAAGACTCAATAGGAGTTTATAATGCAATCTTACATCATATTACAACCAAAAGCAATAAGGGATGAAAAAAAAAAAAAAAGACTATCCATTCAGTTTTATTTAAAACTAAAGTCGGACAGATAAATACTCAAAAAATTACTTTTAAGTTCCACTGTTTGATTCATAAAATGTTCCCTCATTAATAATTTACACGAATGACGGAAATCAAATTGAAGGGATCCAATCWACTTGAAGAAAAGGGAATAAAGRGAAGATTGTAGAAAGAAGACGAATCTAATCTTTGAACACTAAAGAAGTAGATACTTTAGAATCAAGAAAAGAAGAACATTTAGCGGGAAAAAAAACATTGAGATTAAAACTTCCAAATTAGAACATTTGTTTCTTGAGGAAGAAGACCGTTTTCATGAGAATAATCTTTTCTTAAGAGCACAAAAAACATTGGGCCTATATATATATTCAAAATACTATGATTAATTAAGTCCTATATATTCTTGCTTTAGTACTTATGTTCAAACAAGAGTTTGAACAGTCTCCCATAGTTTTTTATTTACTTATTTATTTATTGATTCCTCCATTAAATTTGAAGCCGCCATGAATGAGAAATCATAGCTCAACATAGAAGTGATCCAATGGCTTTTTACATTGTTTGTTGGCATATTGTTCTGTTGATGCTGATCGATTTAATTCAGTAATAGGAGCCACTCAAAAATTTCAATCCTATTCATATTCATTAAAAAGTGACCCTTAAATCAATTTCTTGAAGAAAAATTTTTTAATGTAAATTTTTCTTTTACAAAAATGCCCCTAAATTAATTTTATAAGGAAGAAGAAAAGAAAAAAGAATAAAGAAGAAGATGATAAAGGTAATTTTGATAAGGAGCAAGAATATTAAGTGTGGGGCCAAACACAATTAAGGAATGGAGGGGGAACGGATGATTGTTGAGTCTGGGTTCATGATTAACTTATTTCCATTTTTAGGATCATGCTACTTTATCAACTACAACTTAAGAACCCATTTGAGAACCATTTCAAATGATGAAAAAATATATATATTTTTTTATATTATATATCCATCCATGTCTATTATTTTAGCAATCCATATCTAATATATTTTTCATTTTTCCTACCTAAAAACATACGAAAATCAATTAATTGAAAAATACTAGATCCTACATTATAAACCTTATATCCTAAATCTAAAACGTTCAAAGTTTTAATAATAATTTAGTGGGATAAATTATAATCAAAATCTCGTTAAAAATTATAAACAAATCATTAAATATCAAGAGAACGGGAGAGTTATCAAATAGTAGGTTGTCAAATTGAGATGAGCAAAGTGACACTTTCCTTATTCTTATTCCCTTGCACTAAACCACCCTAATGATGCTTTAATTAATTTCCTTTGCTTTCCCATTACCCAAATCTTATTGCTCCAACCAAATACCCCTCCATAATTTCGAAATGATTGGAAGCACCATTCATAATTAGGGTGCATGCATCAATTTTACGAGTTTTGTTAAATTGGGTATCAAATTTTTTTTTAACTAAATTCAGCATTCAAATTCGTTATTGTATAAGTAAATTTTCATTGTCGAGAAAATTCAATTACTTTTTAGATTTAAAATGTTTTCAAAATTTAATTTTATCAAATAAGCCTAACTTTCTCATCATTTTTCTCCCCATCGATCTCATATTATTGGTAGTTRTTAGCTGGTTGGATTGTGGCGTTCGAAACCCGTTAAGCATGAAGACGAACTCCTTTCAGTTTAATCAGTTATCGAAATTCCTGTTGGAAACAAGAATGAGTTATGCGATGTATACTCCCGATTTATATCCTTCACGATGACTTTAAAACGGGTACGATAAAAGCAACATAATCGACTTTTAAAGTTATTAATCGGTTGATAATATGATACGTTGAACATCTTAAAAAGCAAGAAAAGCAAAACTTGACCAAAACTTTTACTATTTGACTGCTGCTGTGAAACTGAATGCCTTTCCTCCCCGATAAGAAATCTTGGGTCACCACCTTGTTCATTTTCGAAAGCTTTAAGATATCAGGAATCAAACTGAGGCGTTTTTGAGTGATCCTCACTCCATCACAACTAAAAGCATACATAAACCCCTTTGTTTTTTTTGCACAAAAATTCAAGAAGTGAACCCTTTTCCCCCCTTTAACTCACTTGCTTTTCATTCTTTTTCACTTATATACCTTCTATTTTCCCTCTTTTGTCAAAGTTGGTACTGTGGTAAAAAGCTTKCTCAACTATAGGTAAATTAGCTTTCATGTCTGGTTGAAATGATTCAACTCAAGAAGAAGACAAAATTGTCGGTACGTATATATAATCAACAACATATAACATGAAACAAGTCAAATATAAAATTATATTGTGGAAGCTATTACAAATAAGCCAAGGCAAAAGAGGCGATTTGAGACAAGAAAGAATCGGCTCTGATTTTTTCCTTCTAAAGAGACTACAAAATTAGGTTTTCCAAATTAAGGTTGCTCCTATCATGTCTGTCTTTTGTTTCAGATTACCTTATATCTTGTCCAATCTTGCAACTATCATCTTTACCCTTTCACATTGCTCTTTTTTTATCTTCATCAGATCATTCTTGTATACAGCAGTCCTAACCTAATTGGCAGCCCTAACTTTTTGGCACTATATATATATACACACACTATATCCTCCTTTAGAAGAAGAAGCATAGTAATTAGCGGTAGTCTATTTTGTCGTCTAAGGACTTATAGACCTCGAGCTGTGTTCCCATTATTTAGTGAATCATAATTTGGACCTCATTCACTACATGAAAAGGGTCACAAGTGGTCACTATTAATGGATTATCTTTTGCGATCATGCATAACACAATAGCTTTGAGTTATTGCATTAATATCACTCAATGTAAAAGTGATCTATGTTAATGATGATATTTGAGATTTTTTATATATTCAAAATAATCGATTTCTCGTATCTTAAATTACAAGTCACGTATTTAATTTTTGAATCATTCAATGTCGTGCTCTAATTAATATAAAAGAGGATGAATTAGAAGATTTAGAACCATTGAACGATGGTATTTCAAATGTGGTCTACTTTTGGAGGAGTCATTATCATGAAATCAATGGTATACTTATCCTAAACTTTAGGCATTTTGAGGCKCAAATGCTTTGCAAAGAGAAMAGCAATGTTAAATGTGGTTTGGCCAAATATTTGATTAAGACCAGAGCATTATCCTTCTGGTTCAAACCGGAAAACATCCTTTCGGAAACGTACGTCAGTTTCAAAATTCCATCGTACCCCGACATTAGGGACCTCTGTCTCTGGATCACAAAATATTCCTTCGATTTTGTTTGCTATACCCTAATTTGTCTAAGTCATTAGTCGCACGGAATGCATCTGCTTTTTTTCTTTGTCCTTTTTTCTTTTTCGGCGAGTGGGATATTTTGAGAGAAAGTTTTATGCACTTCATCTTAAGACTTAGAAAAGGAAGAAAACTGAAAAAGTTGGAATTGTGCAAATTCAATGTTCGATGTCAAAATGTTTAAGTGTTATACTTTTTCCGAATAAAAAGACGAGATAAGTAAAATTCCGACTTTATAATGACCGAAGGTGGATTTCGAACATTCAAATTCATTTTGATTAAAGTTTATTTCTCATGATTATAAATTTATTTGTCAGGATTTATCACTTGTAAATGCCCCATTTCGATTACGATACCTCCGTAGGTAAATAGTCAGGAATAATGCTCATAATTCCCACCCCATTAGACGGCCTAAGTATATATATATATATATATAAATATATTAGTAGGTCCAACAAAGTGCTTCATCTTGAGCTTCCACCCCAAGTCTGACGCGACCACCATTGGACTGCCTCGACTTGAAACAGTATAGTCTATGCAACTATTAGCTAGGAATGTAACCTCTCTGAAGCTGTAAGAAGTATCTTACAGTATTATATAGAGAAGCAGCAGGCGGTCCAACAAGCAGTGAAGACTTAGTCCATTAATCAATGATTGAGGTGGTTGTAAAGTAGAGYATTAATGAAAGAATGATACATTGAGCATAGGTAGTCGTTTTTGAAATAGGATCTCTGAACATGATCTAGAAATGATTACAGTTTGGGAAAAGGGAGAATTGAGGGGAATAGGAAAGGAATGGAAAAGCAAAGATGCACTAAATATTTCTTTTAGAATTTATTTAATTAATTAATTGCTCGAAAGTGAGCAWTATGTACGTACTTTTGAAAGGCAATGCAACTTTTCTCTTTCTTTGTAGTATGGACTGACCAAGACAAGCTTCTACACCTCAAGCTTTTTCTCCTTTCTCATTGATCTACTTTTCTGAATATATCTTTTCTTTTGTGCTGGGTTGGGGGAGGGTGAAAGAGAAGAAGAGATATTGGCATGGAGACAAAGTTTCCACACCTACAACTTTTGCAGTCTTTCTTTAGAGAAAGGAAAGTTAGAAGGAGCTCTTTTATATATGGTCACCATCTATATAAAGCTTTTTCTTTCTTTTCTTCCTTTGCTTTCTATTCCAAGTGATTTTGCATGAAAGTAAGGGAACTCTGGGATCTGAAACTCCCAGCTCTCTCATCAATGAGTGCATAATAGAATCTCTTTCTCATGATGAAAGCCTCGGATCCCTCAACTCATCAACACTCCAAATTATGTGTATATCATCAACCTAGCTAAAGATGAAGATTCACACACACATCAAGACTCAGAGAGAGGGGTGGGGGACTACACCTGCTGCCACTTGGTGGGTTGTTCAAAAATCAAAATGGGCATCGATCAGCACGGGATGACCTAGTCAAAAAAGAAAAGAGAGGTGTGCCACCAAAACCATAAAAAGTTGAAGAGAATGTTTCTCTCAGATTTTGGATATGGTTTTATGCTCTTTCCAATGATTGTCTGGTCATTGTTTTCTCTGAGAAAGAGAGAATGAAAATGGCATGTGCCCTGTGGCTGCCAAATCCCATGCATCTTCTTTACCTTCTCATATCTTCTTCTTATCCTAGTAATTCTAGATCTTCAATTGCATTACGCATAAAAGGCCAAGTTTTATCTTTTGGTTTCTTATACATTATATAATTGGAATTTAATATATTTCCAACTTTAGTACTCGTTACTAATGACAAATCAAATTCAAGTTTATATTAGAATGCAAACAAAATAAATATATAGTTAAACCAAATCGTTAAACACAACACAATTTTCCAAAAATACCTTACTATCACTATTTCCCTAAAACACTGATCAGATATACCAATTTTGTTGTATTTTAACTCCATATTTCATTAAACATTATATTAATCGAATTGGGCCTCGATTGCCATTGKTAGATGGTGCCACAGCCCAGTGGCCACTGCGTCACCGAAACCCAACACTTTCTGCAGGCCCAATAGACTAATATAGMGGTGACGAAACAAAAAGACTTGCTGCTTAATCAAGTGATATTCAATGCAAGGAGAAGTATAAGKGTTCAAGCAGGGTGTACACCTACAATAAATGGTGTTCGACGAGCTATATATATTACTGACAATATGTCCAAGATTAATCATATAATAGATATATCAGGAATTCGTAGGCAGTTCACTTAGTCTGATCCTTACCAAACCCCATGAGAGCATGAGTTGCCAGCATTGACGCCCTACGAGTAATCTCACACAAACGACCCATCAGTGGCAGCTTAACTGTTTCTCTGTTCCTTAGAGGCTTCTTGTCCCACCTGTATGTGTTTAACAAGCTTAATATTGAATACAAGGGCAAAAGGAACGCATACACAATCTGTAGATTCAACAAAATGATTATGGGTGATATGCAAAGAAAGCGGAAGCTAAGACTACAAGGGACCTAAGATAGTCAAATCTCTCGGCACAGTTGAAGTGCTTCAAATGCAATGAATTTTCAAGTTTTCACACCAATAGTCTATTAACAAATTATCAGTAAAAAYCATCAACCAAAGTCCATGGACGTGACACCAATAGTACTGAGCTAATAAGTACGTCGAGATTATATGTTCAAAACATTTTTTCAGATAGATCCAGTAAGGTTTCTCGATAATGTAATGTAATGTGTCAAGAAGACAGGCATACCAATCTTCATGGCGAACTATCTTCCCATTCTCCATCTGCAACTTGATAAGTGATATCATATGTATGTCTTTTCCCCAAAACTTGTAATACTGCTTGTTGTCAATACTTATCTGAYATAAAACAGGAAATAGAGCAAATATCATAATAAACCAAATGACTAAGGCTAAATAACAAACAGAGCGTACGCAAGAAAGATGGATTTTTCAAACCTCCTTCTTTCCAGGCGAAATTACGTTCTCTTTAATGCTGTATTCCACAATTCGGGACTCGCTAAAAACCTAAGAGCATAAAGAGGAAAGCCTAATTACTGCATGTGGCCATTCAGTACTCCACCCAAGACAGGAGATTACGATCCCAAATCATACACAGAATACCGGAGTATCAATTATAATCAATGAATGTTGAGCATAATAGAGAATGTAGTTGGCATGCTGTGCGCTTTCTATCCACAAAATACATAAAATCTATTATATTTGCTTCATCCACTTAAAACTAAGAGAATTACAAGATATGTTATTTATCTCTACCTTCCAACACAATGGAATTGAAGGAAATAAGCAACCTATATGGGTGAGVCACCCACACATCCCTCGTATTACTTCTGCTAACAGGACTTATTTCAACAAACTCCATAACATGAACATCAAAATTAAAGGTATCACAATCATATTGGAACAATCAGCAAATTTAGACTAACTACCTTGGCAATTGAATAGAATGCTGATTTGATCTGCTTTACCCTGCAATTATAGACTCAGATGAAAGCAAGCGATAAGAAATTACAAATGCATATGAATGGGAAAAACATATCAAAAGTCACTCTCGTGGAGATAGGTTTTTGTGCATAGTCAGAGTAGCTGCAAAAACTTAGTACTTTTGGGAAGGAGAAAATGACTAACTTGAGATATTAGATTCTGCAAAACTTGCATGTGAAATTGTCAAAGTAATAGTTAATTCTAATAAATCATGTTTTTCCATCCAAGCATCAAATAGTTACAATTGTAACACCAAAAGATCCAATGTGTTGTTAGGAAGTTGTCCATTCTGTTCGACTGTTTCTGAAAGATTAATTTCCTCGATCCCCAAACCGAGACTTTGCTGTTAATTCTCTTCTCACAATAACATGCAAACACTTAGTAAAGTCGTGATCTTCTGTAACCTACAAGAGGCAGGCATTGCTTGATAGGTCAAGCTTACCCTTCTGCACGCAGAAGAGGATCTTCAAAGGTTGCATCAAGGGCATAGATTTCAAAATCTTGAGGTGACGCACACRATCCATAGCTGAAATCGAAATGTATAAGGTCACTAGAGCAGGCTGTAAGCTGGATGATGGTAAATAAAACTTTAACTGAACTGCCAAACATTCAATATTTTACAAGTTAAGCTAGAAACTTAAAATCTGAATAAAACAGAATTCTGGAAACATTCAWAAATCATGCATCTACAGGCTATGATCGCATTTTGTATAGACAAACAAACCACAAATTGGAGAGAGAGTATGGTAGCCGTTTAGAGAAAATGAGCAATCAAAACAAATACCAGCCATATTGATGAAAAAGGTTAGCTCTTGTACCACATATTTTCTTTAACATATAAACAATTGACTATTATCAGAGATGGAGAAAACCTCCTTGCTGCTTTTGCTTACAAGTAGCTTACAATAAGTAGAAAAGAGCTATATGCCTCTTAGCCTCCATAAATTCACTGATTTCAAACCTAGTTGCTCTGAAACATGAGTTATGAAAAAGGTTGTTTTGGAGAATTTTATATATTCTAGCAAACTAAGTCAATGAACAGTTCAAGACCAGAATTGGTCTTGACTCTCTCAGTTATAATAATGAACCAACACATGAGTTAAAAGGAAATAGGGCGAATTCAAAATTATGACCAAAATGAAATTCGAAAAGGTAAGAGGAAAGCTGATGATAAGAGTGCATCTTAACTTGAAAGGTAAGAGATGAGAGTTCTATCTTAAGAGGAGCAAAAGATCTATGACATGAAAATATAGCTTAACTTCCAATCAGGATGCAATAAAAACAGTTTACAGCAGTACAAATCCCAYGGCCATTGATAAACATAGCAATGAGACTAAAAAGCTGAGAATATTTTGTGATACAAAAGGTATTAAACTAGTGGATTTTCAGACTCACAATTTCCAAAATCTGACCAGATTTGGAAGGTTAAATAGTATAGTAATTGTGATAGAATCTAAATCAAAAGTCTGCATCTTTAGAAAGTTTCTATACCTAGAGCAACAAAAGGATAAAAAATATATAGCAAAAGACCATGATCATCCATTCTTGACTCCATCCTTCAGAAGGATCATTAAAGATTAGAGCTAGAAAGTTCACAACAGTACAAGTGCAGGGCCTCCACATAGCTATTTCAAACTCTTGATAGTTTAATGMCAGAAATGGGAAAAAAATATACTCACTGAAAAAAAAGAGTCTCCCACCACCAGATTAGCAGTCTACATCTTTTTTGGACATTTAAGCAAAAAGTCACGGGTTTCCTTCAATAGGTGGGCCAGGCAGGCAAGTTTTACTATCATCTTGTAAGGCTAGTTCTGGAACCACTAGGAAGTAGAAACTGAATCACTGGAAGTATCTTTTCACATTTGAACTAATCCCCTGAACCAGAGCCTGAATTCCTGCTTTTACCTACTATTGTTAGTCCTTTCAAGGTACACGGCTTTGTATGTTACCTTTTCTTGAGCTAGCATAAGCTCATTCATATCATAAAGAAAACTTCAGCAACTAAAATATGGATCCAAGCAACACCAGTTTCCCCGGCACTAAGAACCTCAGAAAGTCTTKAAGTGATACTGACAGTTGAGACTGGTTATTAGTTATAGCATTACTAATCCTCAGCCGATTGCTACTTTCTTTTATAGGATTCTGGTATTTGGGCAGACTGCTAGCATCTTTTTACCAATTCATCTCTCCCAATTGTGGACCAAGGGCCTTGGAACAAAAAATAGTGAGACCTCAAGTTAAATCAAGCAAAGCCAGATCAACAGGTACATTTGGTGTCAATTGAAACTAGTACTGCCTATTTCCTAGCAAGCCTTGGTCAATTAATAAGGCAACTGCGGCTGGAAGTAATTCCTAAAATCATGAAACATCCTATTCATTAGTTTGAAATATCTCAACACAACAGGCAAAAGAACAAAAAAACTCAGACATATCTATCACTCATTAACTAGAAAAATGTATAAAATCGTGATAACCAAACGGGGACAAAGCAAAGGATGCAGAAGAAAGCCAAAGGAGAAAGAAGAAAGAGAAAAGCTTACATGTTGAGCATATGAGGAAGAATATCTTCTGCGCCCCGATCTGAATAACGATCGGAAGCTCTGTCCTGCCCTTCTCTCTGGTGATCCTCTTTTGCCTCCTCTGTACCTTCACGAACAATCAGAAAACATTCAAGTCAGAGAAGAAAACCCAATAAAAGAGAAGAGATGAAACAACATTGGAGGAAGAAGAAGAAATGATAAGACGGGCACCTTGTGGGTTCTTTCCCATGGTGGATTCAGATAAATTATGTTGAGCCTTCAAAAACGAATGATAGAAGTCGGTGGTTCTAGAGAGAGGACAGAATGAAGARCGCCCTGAGAGAGCGAGACATGCAAACGCAGGCAAAGCAGAAGATGATGAAGAACAAGAGTAACGAASAGGAAGAGCAGAGGACAGWGTGATGATCTTGAGGTTTCCATGTCCCCCACGTGGCAATAGCTTGTCCATTTGCAAGATTCTGGTCCCTCTTTTGACCATCAAGAAACGTAGACAAATGTTCATCTCCTTCAAGTCTTCGTTCACCTTCCTTCTGTCTCCGTTTCTGGTTACTTCACTGAAGAGAAGCTCTACTTCTTTATATACCGGACAAGGAGTGAAATTCTCAAAATACTTATATCATTGGAAAACTCATAAGCATCAGACTTGCAACTATTATGGAAGTAGATATTTGGAGAGAAAATGATGCAACTGAGAAGAAAGTTTCCCTTTGGCAAAAGTWGAAGAAAATTTTGGAAAGGAAAGAATTATGAAGGAAGCCTTATTAGCCGGAAGTAACACTAGTTAAATTTCGAAACGTTCGAGATTTGATCAGTTTATTAAAAATGTTGAATCGTGTCATTTTTACCACTTTTATTATTTTAAAAAAATATTTAAAATATTAATAGTTCAAATTATATTAAACGTTCCTTCAATATGAAAACATAGTTTTCCACATTCCCGCTCTTTGTACAACTTTCAAATTCAACATGAGAAATTTCTCTGTTTCCCTTGTTGGTTCTCTCTTCTATCCCAAAGTCTCCGGCACATAGTCATGGCTGCTGCCCTTGTTCTTCAAAAGCTGGACAAATAAACACTTGCCTCATACTTTAGTAAAACATCCTTTTTCCATCACTTGCAAATGGCGAGCATATACATATCACACCTTTTTCCTTTCTTAACCTTGGACCCAAAAAATAAGCAATCATTTTATAAGCCTAAACCTATACAAAGATCACAAGACAATCTGCCTGCATAGCAATCCTGYAAAMGAATTTACACTAGTCCTATTGTGCAGAAGACTAGGCTCCCTTATTAGACAAGTACCTCCCTCTTCAACTTATTTTTACATTCTAATCTGGAAGAAAAAGGAAARCCTCCAGGCGCAACTGCCAAATGCATGATGAAAAAAGTTCCCGAAAATGTAGACAGAGTAGGATAATGCCAGCAATTTCCATCATGATTGCAAATCTTCAATAATGGAGATCTATCGCTTGGGCTCATTTAAGGTTTTGCCCTCAAAAAATTCGTTAAGCATGCGATCAAGATCCTCTGGTGTGTATCTGATGTATTTCTGCGGGTTCTTACTGTTCTCAACCAAAGGTCTGTAACATGCATCAGAAAGCATATATTCAACAAACATGAGAAAGGTTAGTCCTGAAATCATTAGCATCAAATAACAAGTAAATTCTTTTCCATCTGCATTAAGCCATGGAGATAAGTTCTGCTTTAACAGGGATTATTTTCTAACTTGACAACAATAGTACTATTCATGGCAGTTAGTAAGATGTGAGTGCATGGTGCTCCGTTGATTTCAAGCTTGCATATTCATAATATATCACAAAGGAGAAAATAGTACTTGACAGAGAAGAAATAGACGATTAGTTATGTTATAAAGCGGATGTCATTCATACCCAAAGCGTTTAAGGAAAGATCTGTATGCTGGCAGCAGGACTTCAGCAACTGCTAACTTCAGAGAGTCTCGTAGCTCAGTATCAGGGACAGTCCACTGACTTTGCCTTTGATGAAGCTCCTCAAATTGTATATTAAACGTCTTCAATCTGATAAAAGGAAACCAGTTTTCACTCGTAAGAGAGGTTTGATTGAATCAATCAAGTAAAAATCAGAGAAGTGCAACTTAAACAGACCTGTCTTTTACAATTGCTCTTGAAACCCCACTACTATTACTACCTCCATCAGCACCAACTCCACTACCACCTGATGATGTCAGACCTTGAATAGAGAGACACTGTAGAATCTGCAAAAAGGAAAGAAATAAAATTGAGCGCCAGCACAGGAGGGTGACCATACACGTTACCTCATGTCTTGTTTAGCAATAATTTGCACAAATAGCTAATATAAGAAGTAAATGAAGGATAAAAAATACCAGAGTATCACAGGACACGAATGCCACTTATCTATTCCTTCATGATCATGTAATCAGACTATGCTATCATCCCYAAAGGATACAATACAGAGAGGCAAACCAACTAGTCAGCCATCATAAAAGAAACCAGAAAACTCGATTGGTACCAATAAAAACATCATACTTTGCCATCTCAAAAAGATGAAGTTTCAAATCCCTATTGGACCACATGATTTCCTAGTAGGTATTCCAGGGTAAATGATTCTTCACACTATTATTCAATACCATCATCATCACTCACAAGTTAGAAGCTTGATCTTTATGAACTAATCTATGAAAACGACAAAATTAACTTCCTATTATGGATTCTTATTCAGGAAAGAGTCCCTGTAGGGTTCCTATATTTTGATGGAAGCTATTGAAATTCACAAACCAATGACAAAAAGTGATAAACTATAACTTAAGGAGAAAAAAAAAAGAATAAATAATGGAAACTTAATCTGTATGGCTTATGCATTAGATAGTTTTTTTTTAACATATAACCATATGGGAAGCAAATTCCCAGAAATCACCAGAAGAAAAGTTCAGTCTAAGGCAGATAGCATACGATTATCACATTCGAGCGGGGAAGAGGAGGGGGAAGAGCTTGTAAAATTAGAATAATTCTGATTCAAAAACATGCTCGGTCCTCGTGTCTGAATCAGTGTGGAATCTCAAGCCAGATGTTCACTAATATAACCTCAAGSGAACACCAATTGGAATTCATGAAAGATGCAGTGTACTTGGCAMTTCGATTCTGGGAATAAATCAAGCAAACAGGTAAATTCCAAAGAGCATTAAGTGGTTTATGGTATCTATATTCCTCAGGAAAAGTAAACGAAAATGCACCAAAACAAATTTCTTTGCACATATTAGATATAGAGTAAGAATGAAATCAAATAGCAAAGCAGGAAAAATAAATCGGATCAATTCCCCATTTGGCAGTCTCGTAAAAAGGGGTAAAAGGACAACCTTCGCCCAAGCAATCCTCTTATATTGATTGGCGTGTTGCTGAACTATCCTCCGATGTCTTTGCACCCAATCATCCCCCAACAAGTCCTTTGCTTCAGACCTGGAAACAGTAAAGATGTAAACTGCTCTCTAAGAATATGGTGATTATGTAATACTTCCATTGCACAAATTTTTTAAAAATAAGGTGCATTAACAAACCTGCGCACAGATCTGACCATGTAGTGAATGTTATTCATAAGGAAAAGGTGACTAAGAGCGGGATCTTTATATTGCTTAGATTTCCCATCCAAATTCGTTTGCAGAGCCTGCATTATTCGCATTGTTACAGCAGCTAGTTGAGAATTGGAGTCATCTCCAGTTTCAAATTCTTGGAAAAGTTGCTTCAATGTTGATTGATAGCTGAACAAAATAGATATAAAATGTCAGAGATAGRATAATAAAGATCAAAGATATAAGAGAGACATGAAGATATATCCCAATAGTAGTAAAAGAGAAGGCCAAACTACTACAGCCAATTAAAATACTCAGAATGACATAAATAAGATACAACCAAATGCAGACATTCAATCCTATCATAGCAGACTTTGAACACATGTTTCCACCACATTGTCGAGTTGCAATAACTCAATCTTCGTCGTGCTAAAACAATGAAATTCTCCAAAACTTTTATCTTGATCTAAAATTCTACTTATCAAAACTTCTATAGAACTCTTCACATGTATTTACTCTGTATTACATTTTCTAACATGCATACAGAACAGAATCTAAGCTAATAGATGATTCAGTGATATTTAAATCCACGGATTGCATGGATTATAGACTTGAAAGTATAAACTCMTCCAATTTTTTTACTTTCTTAATAACATGGTTAAAGAAAAAAACAATGTTTTATGAATTAGTTTTTAAGCGTGATAATTAACTGCAGAATTATATAAATTAAATTTCAAAGTTGAAGATAATTTAGGAACAATTAGGATTGTTCTACAAAGCGGCACAGCTCACAGATACATTATTAAGTAACTAGCATGGTAAACCACTATTTAAAATGGAAATATATTGAATATTTGAAATGTGGCTATTTTGAGWATGAGACAGAAAATTGAAAGTGTTAACTTACTCAAATAGGAACTTGACATAGTTAATGACATAGCTTGTCAATGGATGGACAGTTCCGTCTGCTACAGCAGTTTTTGTAGCATCTTTTTCAACTGCTTCTTCAAAATCACTGAAGGTCTCTTGGGCCGTCTGGGCCAGGCGCTTTGTCAATCCCAGGGCAGACTCTCTAATCTCATTGCAGGCTTTACCTCTAAAAAGTGTCTCGATCTGATAATACAAAGAAGTTTTTGATTAAACAACCAGCATATCCTAGTTCAATCTGACAAAAACAGCAATAAAGCAACTCAAGGCATTTCATTATCCAATATCATTGCTCAAACAAGACAAAGTTAGGAAGCATATAGACATGCAATTCTTCACTACAAGAATTTTTCAAAAAGAATTAGGGAAAAACAAACAAACAAACAAAGCAGGGTAGGACATGCTGGAGGGCAACAAGATACATATCCATTAATCAACATAATAAAAGTCACATGAATTATGACATTGATATGAGAATGAGTAAGCCGGCTTTTCTAGAAATTTGCTGATCCGTTAACTTTTGGATGTCATCAGAGAGGACAGGATTCTGAAGTTGACTTGAGAGCAGTTCCGTAAATTTACAAGGGAAAGTATAAATGGATAGCAATAAGTAGGAAATCTGTATACAATGTAAGAAGCATAAGSAAAGATGGACATGATTAAAGCTTTTGTTGCATACCTCAGAGTGAAGTTCACGCATAATTTCATACATATCAAGCAACACAAACAATTTTTCAGGAGATCTCTTGCTTTTGGCAATTGCATCCCCAAAACTGAGCAGCACTGCAACACTTCCGGAAGTGACATCAGCAAAACACTGATCCTTGAGGGTATCAAAGCCTTCAAACATTTGGTCACAAACTTTGCGTTCGCCAGCAAAGAGCAGTTTGACCTGTTCAAAATGATTACTTCACGAAAAAAAACCTAAGAAAAAGAATAACACAATGCAAGAAAGGAGCAGAGTAAACCCTACAGCAATCCGCATAAAATGAATCCAATTCCCAATCTTCGCTTCCAAAACTTCCCACTGCATCTTCTGAACATCATCTTTGCTAAGTTTTTCTACTCCCAATTTGCGAAGACTTTCCTCCAAAACTGAAGAACGAGTTTCCCTGTAYAAAAATGTTAGATGAATTACATCAACACATTCATGAAAGATGTACATACTGAAGAAGTTGTAGGCAAAATGAGTGCCAAGATCAAGTTCTTATGCACTTGAAGCACATTGAGACCAAGAGATTATCTAATTTCTGAATGCAAGAAAAGGTCCTTTAAACCTGGGAATCTGATTTTCCACCGGAAACGCTATCTACAGATAGGCATGAAGAACTAAAATGCTCAGGATCATACAGAATTAAAGAGACAGATAGTGACCTGTATATTTTCAGCAACTGCTGCTGGTGGCCAGCTTGAACCATTTGCTGGGCTAAGTCATGCAACAGAGGAAGAATCCTTGGTGGTATAAGAGTGGGTGGGGTGTAAACAGCATTTTCTGCATTGTTGTGATGGTTATCATGGTGACCATTTGATAAATGATTCTTGCCATTTGCATCCGGCTGGTCTCCAGGTGATCCAGATGAAGGTCGCATTGAACTGGGAAGGCACTCAAAAAGACGATCGGGCTCCACAGGCTTACTGCAAAAGCAGAGATTAAAGATTTTGGAGTATAGCTTGGCAAAAGGCAGGAAAATGGGCTGATCCATAAATATCAAGGTAATGCCGACACTGAATAATCAAGAAAAAGAAACATGCCAAAATGCCTAACCTTGTGGGTGTGTTTATGTATATATTCATTACAAGTTCTGCAGAACTCCATCAGCAAGCAGAAAAAGCTACAATTCAATAACAACAGAGAAATTCTTGACAGAGCTAGATATCATAGTTCTTTACCAAATAGCCTTAGAGATGTATACCAATAATTTTTAACTTAAGAGTACTGATATAAGAGTAGTTGGATTACTAAAAGAAAAGGGTAAAATAATCTTATATTGCTTTATGATCATTCATATTATCTGGATCTGAGGTTCAAAATAAAAAGTGTGCAGAACTCAAATAACAAAGAGATAGTGAAGGAGTAGCTTTAAGAAGAAATATAAATATTAAAAGGCCAAAGTAACCTGTATGTGGACAAAAGCTGCTTAAACTCATCTTCCAGCTTCAAAATAGCCTTGGCAAGCAAAGTATTTGCATGGTTGAGTACTCCATCGCTACTCTTAAAGCTTTTGTTATTGCTAAAAAACTGTATATTGCCTCTTAATTGTTCAATTGCTTCAAGATAACTCTCCAGGTCTTCATGCGGCCCTTTAAGTATTTTAGCCTCTGCCTACACAAAATTGCAAGAGAAATGCACTTGGTAAATAGAAGATGGAAGATGAAGCGTACACTTGATAGAGACAAGCTGTTGTCAATGAAAAGACAGATGCAAGCTAATTTTTTTAACCTGCATAATAGGATGTGAGCAAATTTTCTTTATTTTTTCCAGAGATAACTGCATTTGCACCATTAGAGACTAGCTCATACAACTTTAAAATAAACAAAGTAACAATGACAAGAGAAAGTATATAGAATATCATCAAATGCTCATAGTTAAGAAATGAAGGTTTCATCTGCACGTCTCTCCAGCAAACCATTTTGATTCGTATTTTGTTTCAAAGTTGGAAAACATGCAGTCCACAAATAAGAACCAAGTATGATGTCTCCACAGAATAGACTGGTTGTCATCGCAAAAAATTCTCGCCTTGGCGAGAAAGAAATAGAACAACAGAAACAAAAGCATCCTTTTCTTGACAACATAGAAGCCCATACTCAATTACTATACTCAAGCCTAATTCGTGATCATTTGTGCTGGATCTTCCAAGTGTCTTTCTTCGGTGACTACTCTTTAAAAGAGGTCGCAATCCCTTTTCTAATCTTTCCCAAAACAAATATGCGTGAAATATCTATTCCTTTTAGGGGCGACCTTGCAGCTAGAATTCAATATTAAAGCCGCCAAGAGTCTTTAATGGTTGATACAGCAGTAAACCAATTAGTCAATCAGGTAATTGATATCACACCACTCAAAGATGTCAAGTGAGAGGTGTTGGGGGGAGGGAAAGAAAAATGAAAGTAAATCCAAAAAAATTAGGAGGGTTAGTAAGTCAACCTGACGAGTAAGATCAAATTGGGCCAATATAACCTCCGCAGCCTTCAGAGTCTTGTCGATGTTCTCATGAGCACGCCTAATAGCATGAGTCCTAATCTGAAAAGAATGGAAAATCCACTTCCAGCTTAGAATCTTACAAGCCAAACACAAGACAATTCACCAATCCAAAATGCAAACCCTGCTTGCTCATTGGAAAATGCTAAAAAAAGAAGAAGTGGATCAAAACAACAATTGTAAAAATTATCAATATTTAGGTCTAAACAAATCAAAGGAAAGTCAACTAACCATTTTAGCTAGTTTGCCAAGACAGCACAAATCAACAAAATCAAGCATATTTTTCTTTACAACACTCTTTGTATATTTAAAGTTGATTCATTTACTATACCAAGCAAAGTAATCTCTTCATTACCAAAACTGTCGATGTTTTACCTTTTCCCTGCCCCAATCAGACCCAGAAATATCAGTTACCACCGAACTCCAAAAGAAGTAACAGAAAGCAGATCCACAATTTGAAATATGGGCAATTTCCAGCGCAAGAAAATCTAAATCTTTGTTTTACTTCTTTTTGAAGTTTACACTGCTTTTTCCCAAGAACCTAAGAGACAACGAACATGGAAAGTACATACTCCACGCCAAATCAAACACAAATGCATAATTAAACAAAGACGAAGAAGAGAAACCCACCTGAGTTGGGCGCATGGCGGTCTCAAGAGCAGACAAGCGATGGTCAAACGATCCGAGGATTGAGACCATGTTGTCTGTGATGGACTGACTCTTCTGCAGTGAATCTCTCATCTTGGCAGCTCTTTCACTCAACAAATCTACACCCCCTCCCGAACCTATTGGAATTCCCATCTTCTTTTTTAAACTTTTCTCTGCTCTTCCCCTCCGTTCCAAGAGCAGTTCCACCACTTTTCCGATGGAAAAGAGAAGAAACGAAAAGAAAAGACCAGAGAGAGAAAACTCGGTGTACAAAAATGTTCCAAGGGGTAAGCTGTTGAATGCTGAGGTGGCGTGGCCCACCGTTAGTTGACAAGAGATTAGATAGTGATAAACAATAGTTAGATGGATAGCTGCGACGTCGCATTGCATTTGACAGGAGGAGCTTCTATTTTATTTCTTCTTTTCTTTTCCCCTCTTTTTATGGGTTCTTGATTTCGTCTTTGGGGGTCAACGGTCAACTTTACAGTTGTCCACCGGAATAGTAGAGGAGCAGAGGATCTTTGCTGTCTTTGGTTCTATTTTATTCTATTTTAGAAAAAGCAAAAATGGTAAAAATCTTGGGGGATAGATTCAACTCTTTCGTTTTCTGTTTCTTTTGTGAAGATATTTGCAAGTTTTGAAAATATTTGTTAGTTTATAATAAATCTGCATTAAATCTTTTTTCCTATTTTAACTCATATCATTTATCAATTTTTTATTCAAAATTAAATGTTCAATTTCTATATTTCTATTCTAATTCGAAATATATGTATATTTTTTATATGAACTCTCTCRTTGATATCTTGTATTATTTAATACTAAATTCTTCAAAAKGAATCTATTTATTTACAATAACGAAACTTTTATTKTAATATACTTTATAAGCTATTAATYGATTTAAGCGGGACGGATTAGAAAACTCTCAACCCAACCTCTTCATTTCACATACTGAATTGATTGAACAAAGAAACTTATTTTAAGAGTTTTGTGCACTACATACGCTCGTTAATTTAACTTTTGAATTAGTAAGAATAGGAATGATACCATAACTTATATATGGTTAAATGCCCACCGAAAATATTTACTTAATGAATATTAAATCAATTGATGTTTCAAATAACAAAATAATTTAATACACAACAATCCTTATTAAAGTTAATAATCAAGAATTTAGGGGGGGGGAAATACAAAATCGAGCACGGACATTTGCAATTTCTAGCAAAGCTGAGGGTCATCTTAAAATTAGAATCTTCATGATTGTGGAAGACGAAAATTTGGAGCTATAGAATCCATAGCTTCACTGTGATGTGGCTATATGCTTGTGCAGATTCCTCAGCTACTCATTCCCATGCTCAGCCCCGTCGCAGTAACTCTTCCTTTCGCCTATTGCCCCAAGAGATTCCTCAAATTTACTGTCCTGCCATTTGCTTATCATAAACGAACCAAAGCTTCATTTTCTGCACTTCCATCACCATCGTCAGCATCCATGGAGGATTCACCTGAAGGTTATAGAAGAAACGTAGGAATTTGTCTCATGAACCCTTCTTGTAAAAAGGTCTCTTTTTCACTCGAAAACACGCTCTCTGGAWTTGTAGATGTGACATGAGGAATGAGGATAATACATTAATATTTTCTTTTGCTCTTTTTTCATGTGAAATAAATTATTGATTTTGCTTTTGGATGTTTTGTAGATTTTTGCTGCATCAAGACTTGATGTACCAGACTCTTGGCAAATGCCTCAGGTATATTATTTATCGGATTCCGATTGGGTTTTCTGATACTTCTGTATGGAGGAAGTTTTATATCTGAGAATATGCCATTTGATTCTCAGAAATGCTAAGCTCGTGGAGTTTATTTTAAGATGTTGCGTCATGATTAACATGAGTATGACCACGATAAGCTGTTGTAGGAGATAGCCAGTTGATTATTTGGATTCGCAAGTTTACTTAAGACGGTGCTAAACACAATAAAAGTTTAGTATTTCGGCAAGTCAGGATCTTCTTAAAACGTATCATCTTATGTCAAGCCTCATAATACTTGTATTCTGTCAAATGTCTAAGAATAGTTGTGGAAACACAGTTTATGACAATAGGAACGAAAATAGAGATAGCTTCTATTGACCTATAACAGTAAGAATCATAACTTTTCCATTATCAAAATCTGGGACAAGTTTTAGCCATAATAATCTGTTATATCTGCTCTCTTTTTCCTTTGTGAAAGAGCAGTATTACAATTACAAGGACTGGGAAATGATTTATATTATTCATCTATATCAGTTTTTAGTGCGCAAATTGAACCACATTTCACAAGGTAATAAATTTGCCAATTGTTAAGCAATTCTGTACAGCTAGTAAGCATCAGGTATTTGCTCTTGACTGAAGATATAGGATTCCTATAGCCATTTTATGTATCTTGATAGAAATCAGATAATTGAGATATGGCTGTATGGAAACAGGGTGGAATTGATGMAAATGAAGATCCAAGAAAAGCTGCCATTAGGGAGTTAAGAGAAGAAACCGGAGTTATTTCAGCAGATATTGTTGCCGAGGTTTGTTTTTACGACTTTAATATTCTTCAGTGAAATTTGTGGGATCTCAGCTTTACAATGAGTAGAAAACTGTAGTTTTTCTTATATTTTTCACTCTCTATCTTGGGTACATCATCCTTTTGTCTGCAGATGCACTTTTCATCTTTGTCTGATTTGGAATTTGACATTGTAATCTAACAATTAGAAGTTTGTATAGTAACATGTGGTAATCTGATTTCTCAACCCCACCCCTGTAGCTGCTCTCTTGTATGTTTTCTTGGTGAGTCGCAATTTGACATGATTGTGTTTCTGTGATAAGACATTTGGGGGAATTTTTGAATTGGGTTTCATATTGGGTTGCAATCTGAATGAGTTCATGCTGGTATGCCATTAATCACAATTAATGACTGTTATTAAGTTATAGGATTATGCGTTTACTTTAGGATAATCACATGCAAATATCCAATGGATGCAAGCTCATGTTTCCTCGGGTGATTGCTGACTTGACATGTTTCTGTTCATGTGATGGAAATTGTGCTTGCAAAGCTTATTACTTGGGTTTCCAATAAGTTACGGTTGGATAAGTTAAAACTAATAAATGATATTAGGTTATACGAGTATGCATTATACTGGATAGTAACGCGCATGTTTSCCAGGTCTGCAGATGCATATTTACACATAAAGAGCACTTGTGGTACATCATTTTAGTTTTGTTTTACCTTCTTTTCCAAAGATAGAGTGAGGAGAAAGTCGAATTGGTGTAGTTAGGAGGATGGTTGTATTGGAATTTACATGTACCATGTTCTATTCAGAGAGGATAACGGTCATAGAGRAATCAGTGTCATTTTTCTGTCCTGCGCATCCAGTTTCTTCTCAAGCCTGGTATCAGGTAATTCTAGGAATACTTTGACTTGCATTAGGTGGATATTTGTGCTTCAAAAGTGGCAGAAATCTAGTTTCTGTATTGGTCCTCTTCACAAACTGGGATGGATGATGGATGATGGATGATGGATGTGCTGCTTCTCCACATAGCTGTAAGCTGAACCATTATTTGCCTGAGCATTGCCAGATTTGGTTAGCCTTACACTTACATATAGGTAAATCTCCCATTGCACTTTTAGTTTGTTAGGAAGCAGGATGAAATTTTTTTTGGATACAGCTGCTATTGAGTAAGCATCCTTATACAGGTATACACATGCATATGGATGGTCGGAAATCTCCTAAATGATGTCAAACAATTGAGCTTACGTAGTTATCTTGTTTATTACAAGCTTGTTAAACTAATTATTTTTTAGAAAGGTCATTCTTTTGTTTGATTTTTTCGGTCATTGTCTGAAAGCAACTATTGGTAAAAATGGATAATGAAAAATGCTTATCCTATTGGAATTCAAATGAGTTTCTTGTCATTGGTGGGTTTTGATTTCCTTGAGTATGAAAATGTATCTTACTACAGATTCTCTTCATTTTCCCAAGCAAATTTGTAGTACAAGCATTGCCAAGCTGAATGTTGAAATTAAAACTCGTGCAGGTACCATATTGGTTGACATATGATTTTCCTCCAGAGGTGAGGGAAAAATTAAAGCGAGAATGGGGGGAAGACTGGAAAGGTCAAGCACAGAAATGGTCAGTTTACCATACTCTCAGACTTAGAGAGGGGGTTGATATTTGCTCTATAAATGTAAAGAACATTGCCGTAGAATTTCTTAAAGTAGTTGGAGCAAAGGGTTTCCTTTACTTGGAAAGTGGTCCTGTACACCTCCAACATTCTAACAGTCCAATTAGAAATTCTGATCCATTCCAAGTAAGAATGCAAAATAGAGCTAACCTTGTACACTCTGGAAATCATTATTTGGTAGATTAGTCAGTTGATTGTTTGGTATTCAGCCTTGCTAACTACTACTGAAATTCAGCAAAAATTTAATGCTGCTAAAAGACCAAAACTTCAGCTTGGAGTCCTAGTTGTTCTCTTCTAATGCTTTAACTTGTCTACACTCATGATCTGTGTGAAGAGTTCAGTGTACTTCTGTATATCTGTTACTTGTGAATAGGCGTTTGTTGCTGCTTTTCATTTGGGAGTTCACTTTTGGTTTCACTGAGTATGCAAAGTGCAAAATTTAGGTATCTTTTCAAATTTAATGGAAATGAGGATGAGATCAATCTTTTGGGCGATGGAACTGAGAAGGCTGAATTTGGAGAATGGGCATGGATGCCACCAGACCAAGTAGTTGATCATGTCAGTGCCGCTCTTGAACATTGAATGCTTCTAAGTAAATAACTTGCTCCTCATTTCCTAACATTTCACATTTCCTGAAACCCTTTGCAGGTGGTGGATTTCAAAAAGCCAGTTTATAAGGAAGTTTTGTCAGTCTTTGCACCATATTTCCAGTAGATTCATTAACGCTTCTCATTTAGTATGAACATTTTTCTGTTGCATTCTTGTGTTGTAAAGGCCTGTTCTCGATTGCCTTGTATTTATACTGCTCGAGTAGACAACATCAGGAAAGCTGATCTGCCGAATTAGTTGGATTTTGGCTCATTGACATAGCCAAATAATTCGAATAGTAAAAGATGCATGATTTGAGATCAGTGCCAATAAAAATTCATTACTTATCTCTTTTAGATGATGTTTCTCATTGCAAGTTATCTTGGAGAAATGCAGGATTTTGTTTCGACTGCTGCCAACCATTGTTCTTTCTTCATCAAAATATTTGATGACAGTAATAGGTTTAGTAAATAATCTTTGACTGGACAATACTCAACAATGGAAGGAATCTGAAAAAGATACATTTGGATTWWTTTCTTTCAACTCCATGTAAATTTGATATCCATATAATTGGAGTTTGCGTTACAAAGAATTCCCCCAAGGATTAGCTATCAGCCCTGTAAGCCAAGAATGAAGGAGTACCAAAGTATTGGGATGCCAAGGCCTTGCCAGTAGAAGTGGGATCAGAGAATGCCAACTGAGATGTATCCAGGACGGTTCCCTCGCTGAAACTCTTCCTGCAAAAGGTTTTTTGAATGGCAAACTTGGTCAATTTAGCATCTTGAATCTGAAAGACTCGACAGAATATATGTTTATCTGTTGTAGCTAGACCTCCAACTACTGAATGGAACAAACTAATSGAGCTTTACATACTGATTGGATTAAATCTGGAGCTTGCTAATTCTGAACTTGAATCGAACCCAATAGTACAACTGTAGTTACTTAACGTGATGTAAGGCCATTTAATCAAGAATTGCTTACCTAGCGGCATCTAATAATTGAGTGGCAATGCGCTTTCTTCTCATGGCAGGAGCAACCCATATTGCTCTAATTCCACAAGTAGCRGGTAAAGCTTCTTTTTCCAGGATTATGGCTCCCATGAAGTCCACTGCTGATTCCTCGACTTTAACTTCTTTCGCTTCCCTCTGCAAATTAATGCTGCCAAATGCGAGTACAGATGAGTCTGGTCTGCTTTTCTTTGCAATGGCATTGTTAAGGCTTCCTGGAGTCTTTGATTTGCAAAGGACTCGATGGGCCTCTGATATTGGTTCAACTACTAAGCAACCAGCTATTCTCCTTCGGTATACATATAGATACACCTGCTATCAGGTGAAAGGAAGAGCTGAGTAAGAGAGCTATTGAGACCTCATATGAACACTTCCATGAGTCAGGAGACTCATCCTTGTAACTTTTAAAAATACCACCTTGCAAAGCTTATGGATCAGGCTTCCACTGCTACCCAAGTCAACCTCCATCATCTGCAAAAGCTTTTCAACCTGAAAACGAAATGAAACACTTTCGTCATACCAAAGTTAAACAAATAAAGAAGTAAAGAATTGCCATCCCTGGGAGAGGGGAAAACAGAAACAGTAGTCTATTTTGAATTCCACTTGGAACAAAACTTTACCCTTTTCTTATGAGCTGGCGGATCTCCATCTAAAACAAGGATAATGCGGCCTGCCTCAGTTGAAGACATGCTAACAACTCTTTCATTTCCCCAGCCCTGCAAATCAAAAGCAGATGAAGATGTTAATGTTAATTAGGAGGACACTAACAAAAGAAATTGAACATCAAAATCATTTTCTTAAAGAACACCTTGAATTGGATGCCTTCGGTGTACTCCTTGTGCAGTTCCTTGTGAAGTTTCTCGTCTGCTTCGTCTCCACAAGCATATTTGAAACCACATGTAGAACAACTACGAAGAATGAAATCAGACTGTCCCAAATCCAGATGAAGCTGAGCATAACTTCTCTTATTCTTCGGGATTTTGGTTGAGATGGAGGTGTTCCCCAAATGATCTATCCGACTCTTACTGCACAAGAAAGAAAAGAAAAGCTTATTCGGTTATTTCAAAACTAGGCAGTGAATTTTCTGGCTAAGATAAGAAAACCAGCATTCTGGCATATGCTGTCCTAGTGAGGTGATAAATACCACAGAGATTGAGATATACAACAAGCCATAAATTCAAGATCGTCGTGAATGATAAGTACCACACAAAGCATTCAGAATCGCAAATTCATTTGCATCTAAGTCAGGTCAAAGACTATACTGCAAATATCCTATTGCTTAAAGAGTAGCATTTCTATACTTAYTTAAAATCAAACATTTAGATGTTCATACTACGTTATCTGTTTAATTCTCCRGGGCTACCAACATGTTAAACGAAGTCAGCTACAAATGAAAATAAAAAACTGAATAGCACAACGAACAGCAGCCAAGAGTAAAGATCCCAAAGGACTAGCAGATCATCCATCCAATAATCCCCAAAATCCATGCTATTACTTAAATAACTAAAACAACAAACACAAGGAATCAATCAAAGAAGAGAAAATGACAGAACAGCTTCCATTCCTTTATAGTTTTCAGCACAAAAATTTGCTTGTTTCGTATTATTATATCTTTATTAATTCTCCAKGTCTAGCTAATATCTTGAATAAAGTGTTTGAGTGATCAAAAGATGAACATTTTGACAGAAAAGCACAATGATAACAGGAAAAGATGAAGGATGTGTCTTCACACAAATAATCCAATAACTTGTGCCACTCTCAAAACTGAGATAAAACGAAAGGGTTAGCAAAAGAGATTACACATCATCATCCAAAAGAACCCAGTAAGCAATCAAAGAATAAAGAAGATAAGAATAATAATTAACCCAAGATAGAGAAAGAAAAGGTAGGAGATTTTCAAATTCCACATACGAAATCTTACTAGTAGACTCTGTCCATTCTCTGCCGATGCTCTTCTTTTCCGTAGCGAAGAGTGGGAGATCAGAAGTATCAGTACTCTTAGCATCATTGGCATCAGAATTCTGATGAAATATTATCTGAGATTTGTATTGATTTGGGGATGGGTTTTGGGGTTTAAAGAAGGCATTGATCTTGGTTTGCATTTTCGTATTCGGAGGTCTTTCATTGATGAAAACGGGTGAAATATTCGGAACATTAAATTAAAAATACCGCCAATTTCGATCGAAATTTCAAGGTGATTCCCGCCTTAATGTTGGGCTGTTGCACTGACTGCCAACTTTTGGGCCCAATCAAACCTAGTACATATTGGGTTCCTCTTCTTTCTCCACACCCCCACCTAGTAATTGGCAAATGAGTCAGGTCGAGCCGAGCGGCCCAAGCTGGCAAGTCAAGAGTTGGGGTTTAACTCTGTTCGAATGCCTAACTTGTAGACCCATAGCTCGACGAGCCGAAAAGAGCGTGCTTGTCGAAATTTTATTTTACTTTATTTTATGTAATATAATTATAAATTTATAACTTAAGCCTTAATTAAGTTATGCGTATTGCTTATAATTATTTTATGTAATAAAATGATTGCGTGAATTAAAAATTATACACAGCTAATAAAGGAAATAAAAATTTTATTTAAAGAAAATGAATAGAGGAAATGACAAGTAAAGAAATAAATATTTTAGAAAAAAATCATCTTGGAGTGGTGGAGGGGTTTGGTATGGATCCCTTCCAATTTCATTAATAATCAAATAATTAAATACATAGGAGGGAATTTAATGACCTAACCTCCCAAAAGAATATAATAAATATTCAACAAAAAATATAGAATACTTAATTTTTTTAAAAAATGATACAGTTATAAATTATTAAATGTAAAATTTCCATTATTGTTCAACATCTAATTCATCATCTTCAAAAGCTTCAAGCATCCATCATTATTCTCGGTCTTTGACTTTCCACCAATCACTAGTGCACATAAGGACTTCTAAGGTAGAAACGGCCAGCCAACTTCTTCGCTCATTTAATGTTCATCCACTCCTATTAAAGGCACCTTTCGATGGAATTATTGATACCTGCACGAACAAGATATCACGTGCCATCCTTAATAGAATTGAAAGAATCTTTTCATGTTCATGCTACTATTTAAGAATATCGAAATCGTTAGAGTCATCTTCGATTAAAGGACTTATTTCATAGATTAAGAGCTCATTAAAGGTTGGGCTTAAAGRTGTTTATTTTTATTTCTTAAAAAGAGAATGAGGGTTGAATCCTTCCTTCATTGAAGTTTCCGTTGGTGTAGAAGCACGCACCATTGCTCTATTGTTTGAAGAACCGACTTTTCATACTCACTGAATATAGTTGCTAAAGCAGAACTCATCCGAGTCTCAAGTAATTCAAGTGGAGGAAATCATTTAATTTTGACATTATTATTATCCTCTAACAACTGATAATAATAAGCAATAAAATTTCAAAACCCAAAACTTTCGTTCGAGGATCTAAACACAATACTATGTAATATAATAAAAGTATTGGACCATAATAATTTTTTTTTTAATTTCGCTAACATATTCTTCATGATGCCTCCCAAAGTAGTGTATTTTTCATATAGTTTAAAAATATGAGCTACTCTAGCTAATGTGGGAATCACACGGTGAGTCGTTGAATAATAAGACCCCGACAAAAAYGCCATGGCTCCCTTAATAGTGTTAAAAAAAGATGAAACAACTAATGCATCATCAAAATGTTGGTTACTTAATTCTATTTTAAATCCATGATTATTACAAAATTCTATTAGTTGATTTTGATAAGGAATGACACTTTGTAATATCAAATGTAGAATCTCATCTAGTCTCAAAATCTAACCCAAACCTCCTATAATTTAAAGACACAACTCCTTAAAATATTGACCTCTAATGAGAAAATATTTAATAAATAAAATTTATGTCTAATGGTACTAACTAAAGAATCTATACTAGCACATGTGTATTTGTGGCACCCATGTGATAGGCACTTTGCTTTATGTTTGTAATTTTTTTGTTTGATACTTTCAACGAGCAACKCTCCTTTTAGAGGGRAAAAAAAAAAAAGAATTTGTACTAGCATATTCATCTTTAACGTATAAATTTAAAATATGAAAAGCACATATATTATGAAACAATTGGTCATCTAAAATAAGATGCATATTATTTTTTAGAATGAGAATTGAAGCATCATTGCTTCTAGTATTGTCAAAAAAAATATACACAATTTGATCTAAAATTCTATAATCACGACAAGTACAAATTATTAATCTAGCAAAATTACTTGCATTATGAGAAAACCCTTAAAAACTCAAAATCCTTTTTTTGTATATTCCAATCATGATCAATCTAATGGCAAGTATTACATTTAAAAAAAAAAAAAAAGAAAGTTCTTCCTTACATCCTTTCCAACTATCACAAGTAAGAAGGAAAAAACCACTTCTAGAATCAAAAGTAGCAAAAAGTAAATATTTCATATCACTATAAGCATTACAAATGTATCTTCCAAGTGTACTCCTAGGTGCTCTTTTATAGCCGGGTAACRACCATTTACTAATCTAAAAGAGGGTTGAAACTCACCCCTTCCTAAAAGCATATTAGTTGTTGCTACGAATCTAACCATTTCTCGTCTTGTTTTATCATGGTTGTAAGTAAACTGACACTTATTATATTACCATAAGTTTGATTTTGTTATTGTCTTAGACTATCAATACAACAAAACACATCGTTCGGAACACTAATAATTTAATTTAAGGATGCTAATTAATGGTCCTAAAATTTTTATCGACGCTTTTAAAAGCACCTCACTTGCACTGCTAAAAGTGGGTCACCTAATTATTTGACGATGCAAGGCCTATTTGCAGGTAAAATTAATTTATCGACATTTTATACAAGCGTCCTGAAAAATAACGACGTTCTCATGTTAAACGTTCCAAAATCGACGACATTTTTATCGTCCCAAATTTAATGACACTTTTGGATAAAGGTCCTCAACTTAACAATGCTTTTATATAAGCGTCCCAAAATTAATGATATTTTTATTTTAAGAGTCCAAAARTCAACAAYGCTTTCATCTTAAGTATTCCCAAGTTAACGATATTTTTATCTTGAGCATCCCTTAAATTAATGACGCTTTTGTCTTAGGCTTTGTTTGGACTACGGTTTCATTTAAAATCCTAACCTATTTTCATTGAACATCAGTTTTGACTAACTTTAAACTAGAGATGACATTCTTGCTACATCGAAATAACTATTTGGACTAGGCTTTCAACTCAACCAATTTATCTTCAACAAAACAAGATTTGCAAATAATGTCATCTATAGGGAAAGCTTTTACGATAAGATTATTTGAATCTCTACAACAAGCACATCGCTTCTTCTTCTTCCTTTATTTATCTTCAACAACTCATAATGAATGTTTCAGAATTGAAGGGCTTTTATCAACAAGATGTTAAATTGAATTRTTCCTTAYGTWACCTCCAAGCTTTACCTATAATCGGATTCTTCTCTCAACAATAGGTTCGCACTTAACGTTCTACTTCTCTCTGAGTTTGTCAATCACCTTCAGATTTGCTATTTTGCGATTTATGCTCCACATTCCTATTTGTATGYATATATGATTGGTTTATTTGGTGGATTTGAAGAAAAGCTCCGTATGCATGTTATATATTTAAATTTTTATTTCAATTTACTTTTTAACAATATATGTATTAATTGATTCATGTATAGTGATGTTCGACATTTGTATTTTGAGTTAAGGAGAATTTGTAGTCCAAATACATGTTAATGGTTGATCTCCTTGTTGGACATTGTTCATTTTATCAAATTTGCAAGTTCGATTCTACGACCATACAAAATCATTCCTTCTGGGGGATTATGTAAGAATATTCAATTATTTCATCTCCATTATGCGATTTTGCATTTATATTTTTTTATTTTTTCCCTCGTTTATTTATATTTTATATTYATAAAYGGAAGGAAACCTTATTATTATTCATTTACATATAAATATGATGGATTTGTAATAAAATAATATCAATAACTTTAAGAAAAAAAAYTAAATTAAACCGGCTGAACATGAACTTACTATATGTCAGTCATAGTGAGTCGATTGTAAACTTAGCAAATTCGACTCACAGAACAGATTGACAGACCTATTTGGTCGAGCTAGTTGAGCTAGCTAATTTGCCATTGCTACCCCCATTCCCCACCCCTATTTTCTTTCTGATTAACATCACACTATATCACAACTACTGCTTAGTTAGTTAGGGGAAAGTRATAAGACCTCAAAAGGTTGTGATCAATATGAAGTCAGTAGGGCGCCCATGCACTAATCCACTTTTCCTATTGACAGACTCGACATGTCACCTCAAAACCAACGGGTTACTAAATCGGTATGGCATAATTGATTTGGGTCTTTGCCTAATTACCACCGGATGGAGGAACAAATCCTATATGCTATTCGGGATTTGCCCCTACCTCAGCAAATATGTGGCTACTGCTCCCATAATATGCCTCTTTCAAGACCATTTGCGTGTGAGGTTAGGTTGATAATAATCTTATTTGTGAAATTGGGTCATCGTATTTCAGACTTAATATAATAGGAGGTGTTTTGTATGAGCATCTATAGGTTAGGGCGATAGGAAAATACCATCCTATTCAACCTTGATTTCATCTTAACTCCCTGCAAACATTAGTCACACCATGCTTTCTAATCTCGGCTAATGCCAGGCTCCCTCCAGTTACAAGTCTATATATAGTGTGGTCACATAAACTTCTTGGAGGAACTAAGGTAACTCACTAACGTTTACAAAAATATGGGGAAGTCATTACCAGGATAAATATGGATAATTWTAATAATCTTGTTTGTCCTTTAATCTTCCTTTATCCTTCGTTTTACGTTTTTGTTGTAATTTAGACCGTCCATAAATTGGAGCTATCGAATGACTTAATCGGACCCAATTAAACTAAAACCTTTTATTCCATAAAAAAAAATGTGATTGCATTCTTAGTCTAATTCGATACGATTATAGTCAATGATTACATCTTTTGATGTATCCATCTTATGTTTTACCTCTGTTCGTCAACTAAAATATTCCGAACAAGGTAAAATAACCAAAATAGCGCTCGTTCTAATATTCATTAATTATCAATTCTCATCATCTAGTTGATAAAACCAATGATAATATCACATATTTAACTCAAAAGTCTTAGGTGTAAACTATTCCTAAGAAGAACTAATAAGGAAATGATCATGCCTACGAATACATGTCCCTTAATAATTTAATCTCGCTCATTGATACCTCAAAGAACTTCAAGTAGTAAACATAGTTCATTGTCAAATTAAGGTGTCACGTGCATAAATCTTGTGAAATGAATTCACTATATATCCACAACTTCATATGATCTAATCCAATATATTCTTAATTTTATTACCAAAATCAAACAAAAACTTCAATATAATTGAGAAGATCTTATCAAAATAAGTTGTTCAAATTTATTTACCGGTCAAAAATTATTAATTTCGAATTGAATTATGAATTAAATATTTCGTGTTTAACAAATAAACACTCAATTTATAATATTTAATYAATTCATGTTAATTTATTAAATAAAATTAATAATATAAATATTTTATTTAATTTCATCCAATATATCACGAGCATATACAATTACAAGTATAGCATAACCAACACTTATAACTCTCACATGCAAAATTTCAAGACATCCACATATGATGTGAGGAAAAAAATTAAGTTTACAATAATTAAAATTAATTCAGTATGCAGAAAATATCCTTTTTAAAAAACTATTCATCGTAATTCTTATCTGTTCTTTAATTTCTAAACATCAYGAGGCAAGCATCGGCAAAGATGATACCTCCGTGCGGCAAAGCTGCTAAAAAAGGAACATAACTATTCGTCYGATGGATTTGTCAAACATGAGTCACTTCTTCTAGCTTCTGGCGCAAAAGCTGAGCATTAATTACATGCACAAACGCTTGGTAACCTATATGGAAGGGGAAACTTAGGATAGCCAATACACGCTGAGCTGAGTCATAATTGGCGTTACAAATTTGGAGAAGTTATCCTCTCCTTCCCTATATATTGGTAGCTTCAGCCATTCTGCAGAACCATCACTTGCAGGGATTTGTAGTTTTCGAAGATTACTGTCCTTGTGGAGCAACGAGGCTTTGGTATGCGGTTTTGTTAAGCTTTCATGTTGTTCTTTATATTGTTCTTGATAGCATGATTTCGTACAGCGTTTTCATGTTTTCTTTGTCTTCTCAGAGTCCGCAGTGGAGAACAAGAAGATGGATTCCAGGGCTACTGATTTGGTTTTGGACAGTGGAGTTGTGGTTCCAAAAGGCGATGCTTTTGCTGTGCCGGACAGCAATGCATTTGGCAACGTATTCAGGTCTCTTTCTGAAGCTTTTGTGATGGATTTCAAAATGAAATATTTCAAAGAAAAAGAATGAATGAAATTCTTACCAATGGTCGGTAACGTGCAGGGACTATAGTGCACAAACTGAAAGACAAAAGACCGTCGAAGAACTCTATCGGCTCAGCCACATTAACCAG
Source organism: Rhazya stricta (assembly GCA_001752375.1). Classification (NCBI taxonomy): domain Eukaryota; kingdom Viridiplantae; phylum Streptophyta; class Magnoliopsida; order Gentianales; family Apocynaceae; genus Rhazya; species Rhazya stricta. The sequence goes on along the minus strand of MEJB01000018.1, from coordinate 4,054,763 downwards.
ACTTATGACTTTGTAAGCAAACCTAATTACTTTTCTGATCCTTTTTTGTTTTCTTTCCTTTTTTCATGACGAGCGATTTATATTTTTTGCTAATGCAGGTGAAGAAGATGAGGGAAGCTTATGGGAAGTTGGACAAGGCAGAGATGAGTATCTGGGCATGTTGCGAGCTGCTGAATGATGTGGTGGACGATAGCGATCCAGACTTGGATGAGCCTCAGATTGAGCATTTGCTGCAAACTGCTGAAGCCATCAGAAGGGACTATCCAAATGAAGATTGGTTGCACCTTACTGCCCTCATTCATGGTACATTACTTATATGCTGAAGTTTTATAAGTTTGGCATAGAGCTACTATTCCTTAATTAATCTTATGCAAAATAACAATGGAATGATTAAATGAAAGTCACATAATCACTTACAACATTTTTCATGAAATTTTAGACCTTGGGAAAGTACTTCTTCTCCCTAGCTTTGGAGGGCTTCCTCAATGGGCTGTTGTAGGTGGGTATCTTTTATTTTCACCACAAATCTGTACATTAACTTCATGGACAAGAAGATCCAATTTAGCTACCTGCTAAATCCTTGCAGGAGACATATTCCCTCTTGGCTGTGCATTTGATGAGTCAATTGTTCATCACAAGGTCTGCCTTGAATGATACTTTTACCTCAAACATACTGCTAGACTGCGAAAATGCTTGAAAATATTACTGAAAACAAATTTTAATTGCAGTATTTCAAGGACAATCCGGATTTCAACAACCCTTCTTACAACACCAAATTTGGAGTTTATGAAGGAGGATGTGGACTAGAAAATGTAGTCATGTCTTGGGGGCATGATGACTACATGTACCTGGTATATATATGCCTTTCACTAAATTGATCAATAACTCGCACGCAGTGTAAAGATTCTCCTACACGAGCAGGCTTATATTTGTGACAAATTATTACTGAGATTATGCCATATCCGATAATTTTTCTGCAGGTGGCTAAGGAAAACAAGACCACCCTACCGTCTGCTGGATTGTTCATCATCCGATACCATTCCTTCTATCGTAAGCAGTTATGCATGCATGAATTTATTGTATCCTCAAACTAATAGTACTCTGGTCTAGTATTCTTGAATGATGGTTTGGTTTCACTATCATTTCTTGTGAAGCTCTGCATAAGGGGGGTGCATACAAGTACCTCCTGAACGAGGAAGATGTTAAGAATCTGAAATGGCTTCAAATCTTTAGGTCAAGTATCGAGTTCTTTTATATGTTATCCGGTTAGATTAGTAAAACGTTTCTCGTTTTAAAGTAGTTTCCTTCTTGCAATCTTGACAGCAAATACGACCTTTACAGTAAGAGCAAAGAGAGGATCGATGTGGAGAAAGTGAAACCATATTACCAGTCTCTTATTGAGAAGGTGATTATTTCACTAGTTTTGGACTTCAGCCAACTTACATATTGGAATCTGCTAACCAATGTGAACATTTTTGTTGCAGTACTTTCCAGCAACGCTCAAATGGTGAGACCTGAAAGGTCTGAAGAAGGAGGAGAGCAATTTAGTTCATCTTCTATAGAATTAGTTGAATAAAACAGGTCATTGTTAATGGCTGCGGCCTTATGTGTTCAACATGTTTGGTGGTGTTTGTCTGTTTAACTTGTTTATGTTTGCCTTTTACTGAACTTTTTGGTTGGAGACTTGCTAATGAATAGCAATATTTGCAGTCTCTGGGAACAGCAAGAATTTTATTGTATTCATCCTTACAACTCTTCTTGAGCATACTACACCTTATAATATTATCTCCTTCAAGTTTTATACTTGGATATCCATATATATTTGAAACTGTCAAATTGGACACTTTAGGATCATTCTGTCTATCCTTGGCCAATGCTGAGTGACTGAAGAAATTCCCAGTCAATCCTATTCTAACTTGCTTTGAGCACCTTCGCCACATATAAGGGCATCCTTGAGGGACCACAARAAGGATGGAGATTTCCATGCCCAATATCGGCTCTCCTGTATCCAAACGTGACCATCCATTTCATGACAAGAGAAGATAAATATGGACAAATTTATACCCTTGTTCGCATGTTAAAAAAAGGACCAGGTTGAGAAAAGAAGGGGAAATATCTAAGGGAACTGCCCCTTCAACGAACAAAGCCTTGTCCCACATTAATCATGTTCTGATCACCTATAAGTGATAAGGTGATAAATTATAAGGGTTTCGTTTCGTTTCTATGAAGATCAAAGTTGTGGTTGCTGCAGAGGGCGAGAGAAATCAAGTCAGTAAAACCAAAAAGTGCAAAATTTCATGGCTCTATCGACTGGTATTAGTACTTCAGTTTCAGCTAATGTACAAGCAGCTGACACTAGAGGAGGAAGAGGGAGAACTAACCAAGTAAAAGCCAATGGACGGAGAGGCCTTCTTCTTTCAGCTGTTGTTGCTGCTATTCAAGTCAATGACTCCAGGACTGAGCTTCTTCAAAGTATACTTCACTACAGCTTCAACGATATTAGCACCTATTTAGAGCTTTTCTTTGTTTTGGATTACAAACAGCGCGTTAAGGAGCTTTATCTATTGTCATTTTTTTCTCAGAGTATTTGAAGAAATCAGACGAGAACAAGGAAAAGAACGATAAAGAGGTAAACAGTTTTCTTCACTTGGATGTCATATGGAATGACAACCTTCTCTTAGCGTATGTTGGGAATTTCTCTCWTGCAACTATTAACTATTATCTGGAACCAAACCTCTTCTCCTTTCACTCTGTTATGTTTTAGAGATTGGAAAGTTACTACAAACGCAACTACAGGGATTACTTTGGAGTTTTCGAAGGGACTTTGAAGCAAAAGAAAGAACTCACGGAATCAGAAAAAGGCATTCTTGAGTGGCTTGAACAAAACAAATAACGTTTGCACAGAACTACACGGTTTCGACTGTTCTAGCATGAGAAGTCTAAGGAAGTCACGGAGCAGCTGAGACAAAAGACCTCGTGATCTTTTGATAAGTTTGCAGTTGGACCTTTGGATTAGCAACAGAGGCATACTGCAGAAATCCAAGAAAGTAAATTTAACTTCCCAAGTTTCATAGACTTTACCTTTCTTTTTGTGATGAGTATGCGGTTTGGAATTTACTTCCTGTAGAAACACCAGTAATATGAGCTATATCTTTCCTACAAAAGTCTCTGATTCTCTGTAGAAATACAGCATTCTTCTGTTCCATGCCCTAGCAACACCTTGTTTCTGTACTTCATCAGTATGCAATATTGTTGTATCACTAGTCCAACGCAGAGTTTGAGTGAAATTATTTAGTACTYTATCTCGGAAGGAAGGGTGCCAAAAGAGATGGCAAGATAAAACTAGGAAAGTTATCAGATCAATTCAGCAGAATATTAAAACACTGCCTGATATATTCAATGTATACCTACTTCCTATCAAAATAGAGGAAAAATGCAAAGAATTTAGTTTTCTTTGTGTAAAAATTTAATTTGGCAAATATGCAACCTAAGGCTTCAATGCTTTTCATTGAGTCATCAAAGGACAGTAGAACAAATGGTGTCAACAATTGTTAGAACTTTTTTTTATTCTGAACACATCCAAACTCCTTGCTTAGCTTTTTCTCCATGCTTTTAGGATCTCCTCCTCTACTATGAAAATCATTCTCGAATAACAAATGAAAGGATAAACATAATGCTATCTGGCAACTTGCAATTCAGCTTCTGACGAACGCCTCAGCAATTTAAGAAGAGCAACATTCAAGACCAGTATTTAGCYAGTAAAAGGATCAAGTCCTATCCCTACYASTAGGATAACTGACTCCTTGTACAAAAAATTGCTTAGTACCTAAACCATTTTGTCAATGATTTGTTGTATGTGATCTGCAACAATCTGAGCCACAATGTGAGGAGCGAATTTACTAAGCATGTCTTCCCTAGCCTGCCTTCCTTTCGCCTTAGCTTCTTCAGGATTGTTCACTATATACCGCATTAAAACTTGCAGCTTATCAGCAGCGGGTTCAGCCCATAGATGCCCAATAAATGGTCCTTCTTCTACCTCTTTCATTTCATGTACAGGCAATGGGTAACTATTCTCTGCTGTTAAGAACTCCGTTGGCCCTGACCAGTTTGTTGCAATCACTGGCAACAACATTGCCATGGCCTCCACAAGGGGTCGACCCCATCCCTCCCCTCTTGAGGGCAGAACAAATGCATCAACAGCCTTGTACAGTCTTGGTAGATCAACCTGAGCAATGTGATCATCGATTACATACACTGGAGCCCAACCATTAACTGGTTTTTCCAGATCAGAATCCTCTACATATTGTACAATCTTATTGCCAAAGTCTTTATCAGAGTGGTATGGATTTGTTAACAGATACAAAGCAACACCATCATTTTCCGAGAATTCCTTCAAGTAAGATCTCAATAAGACATCCCAGCCTTTCCTATATTCCCACTTGAAGATACTCAGAAAAATAAATCTTCTCCCCAAACTCAATTTGCAAGATTTGGAGCCCAATATCAACGTCCCTCTCGTGGCAAGGTCCAGTGGTTTATATTTCTCCGGATCAAAAAATGCCAAATCAACAGGTTGAACAACTTTAACTACCTTCAACGGATCAACTCCACTTTCTGTAAATGTCTTCACATGGAATTCAGTAGGAACCCAAACATAATCCATCCGGTTACACCGCTTAACATGCTCAGCATTCACCCTATCAGTCTCAAACATGGTCCTACCAATCACAGCCTTAGAATGACCATATCCTGTGGGCGGGCATGGAAATGTCTGAAACAGGGGAGGGTACCAAGCACCAGGTTCACTATGACAGACAACAATAGTTTCATTCAATCTACAACGAGTCTGATAAAGCTGAATAGCCGACTCCCTCAATTCCAAAGGCAAACCGTTCCAGAACTCGATATTTTCTAGATCACCATGCTGCTCGATGCTCAACCTAAACCTTGGATTATTCTTTCTAATGTAATCATGTAGGGCTAAGATATAAGACCAAGCTTCTGAGCTGTAGCCACCCCCTGAAACGAAAGGGGCCATCCATAGCACACAATAAGGGGAACTGACATCTATGTTACTGGGGCTCGGTGCATCTCGGCTTTGAATTGGATGGAGCAATCTGAAGAGTTTGTTAGAGAGATTGGGGTGAGATAAGAGGGTTGATTTTATGTGGTGTAATTTGTAGTAGTGTGTTTTCGTTGTATTAAAAGAGATTGCTAGGAGCAGCGCCAATACAGCGACCAGGTAAAAGGGTTTTCCTTTGAAGATTAAAGGGTAAGTTTGGATAGCTTGTGGCTGTGGTTGAGGAGGTTCCTGGTTTCCTCCTGAACTCATTATTGCTTTATACTAGAAATTGGAAGCTGGAAGGCACTTGATTGAATAAGAAATGCAGCATCGGACAATGTCAATTAACAAAGGAAAGTATATGCCAAACAGAGATGGAACTCACAGAGAGAGGGAGAGAGAGAACCACTATAGAGAATCAGTGACCAGCACAGCGGTGCTCCTCTCAGGCCAAAACAAGTAGAGATCCCTTGGAATTGGAGTTAAACGCCCAATGCAGCACTTTTTTCTGGATAAGGGGAGCAAAGTTTGGAACTTTRACAGAACGGCAATAATAAAGAAAGACGATRTAACCAGTCTGCCAGGTTTTCTCTCTTTCTCAGTTTACCTTCGTACTCCCGAAATTTCCTGCAAACCTAGCCTACTAACCATGTCTTGATTTGTTCTATTTTTACAGCTTAATAGRAAGTTGTTCTTGAAATGAGAAATTAGCAAAAATAATCTCTTMATGTTTCTTCAGATATTATTATTTTCCATCAATTCATAATCATCAAATTCGCTAAATGCAAGAGTTCTTAGAGAATTCGGGATTGATCTTGACTCAAAAGTTAATCCAAAGGGTAAAACATTGCAAGAGAGAAAAGGGTTTTTGGCTCTTCATCCATAAATCTTTTGAAACCAAAATATCATGTATTTCTGAACTGCTTTTTTAAGTTTTTTCATTACAGCAAATATCATGTTGGTTTAGACAACTTGATTGTATGAGCTTTAACAGGCAACAAGGGGAATCTGAGATGTTCGGAGAAATCAAAGGATGCTTGAAGACATCTAGTTTGTTATATGTGGATGAATTTCATTACAGTAAACTTTCTGAAAGTTTCAAGTACAATTACATGTACATGTGTCGAGAGCACAAAGACAGAGGATGCTTAAGTGAAAACTGAAAGTGAAAAGTGGACTTTAGAAAGGAACTGCTTTAGAAGTCAGCATTGTTCACATCTTAGACTGAATCCGGGTAAGGCTTGCTTCAATTGCTCCATGTGGTTCATCGGTYGGCAGATAAACATCGTCTTCAAACTGCAGAAATCGTGCACACAATATCAAACATTAGCCATTCTGTTGAAGTTCATAGATCAAGCCTAGTGTCAAATCTATCTATGAAACATGGTGTCAAGAGAAAGGAATCGAATCCCTCTGGTTATAACAAACTAAAGTGGCCAATACTGATACGGAATTTTGCATTCAAATCTACGCAAAGTAACAAGGATTTCTCTCGTGTGTTACGTCCAACTAAATTTATCAGTTATGAGAMACTGATATATAAGAGTAGTCATACCTTAACAATGACCGGATTATCTTCCCTAGATAAATTGACAGGTAAAAAATGAATATTTGGCATCTTTAGTTGGATAGATGCTATATCAGGGAACCTGTCATGATATAAATTGAGAGTCTCAATTAACTCAGAATGCAGAAAGAACATTCTAGTTAACTAGTCTCTAAGAACGAAGCTTTTCACAGAGAGAGAGAGAGAGAGAGAGAGAGAGAGAGAGAGAACATAAGGTGGACCTGCCAAGGACAGCCTTTGCCATATCATAAAGAGTGGCTTGAACAGATGGGCTATATACTCCCTCTTTAGGAGGACCAAAAAAAGTGTCCATCAAAACCTTTTTTACTTCCATATATCTATTAAAGAAGTAATGCCGCTGCACTGGGATAYTTGAGAGAGATTCAAAAGGGTATCTGCATCACACAACTCTCAAATATTACTCAAATTTCTATTTCACACAGCTCTGGGTAGAAATTAAAGTGAGAATAGTTTCACAAGCACAAGAGAATCAAGGAATGTCAGAAATCAAATTTTATCACTTTTCCATGGAAGAAAAATATAAGTCATACCTCCATGATGCAGTGACCTCAGTTCCCAATAGTCTCTCTCTTGTTTCAGGCAATATCGTATAATTATCTCTTATAAATCCTTCAAAACCTGACTGTTAGAACAAACAAATCATATGGCAGATTCTTTCTTTTATGCAACACAGCATCATGGCAATCTCCAATTCTTGTGTTAAAATGGAGAACAAAATTTACGAAGAGGATTATGTGAGCTCAAGCATCTAAAAGTGCACACCTTATACCTTTCTCAAGTAAGCATAATTGGAAACATCCTAATAGATCTACCTTTATTTAAAAATAGAGCTTCCATGATTGCTACTTAAACTCTAGATGACTCATTTGTCAGTATATTGAGCTCTAGATTGTTTTGAGTTCATAAAGCAAGCCCTCATCTTGGTTCAATAAAGGCCTCAAATTTACATATGCTTTTTATTTTTCAACACAATTTTTAGTACATGATAAGCTATGAATGGATGTAGTTGAATAGTATATACAAGCACTCCAATAAGTTTCTAAACTAGTGACCTTCACAACTGTGCCTTTTGTTGGTTACATAAATAAAACGGGATAGCAGTTCATCAAATTTTGTAGGATGGACACTACTCTCTCACTTCATTAACTTTATGCCTGGAGGGATCATGTAGCTTTTGTCCCAAAATAATAAAACTTGTAGTCTTGCACTTCCTAGAAGTATGCCAATGAATTATCTATGTCCTCATTGAGAGATGACATGTGTGATGTAGGAAACTTGATAGCAAAGAGGAGAAACTACGAAAGAAAATCTTACTTTGGTTGTCTTCAGCAATCTCAGTCCTTCAATACCAGAAGCGATCCGCAGGGCACCAGATTTTGTTAAAACAACATCTGTCGTATGCTTCTCAGATCCAAGCTTAAAACCTTGAAAGGAGGAATTCAGAAAAAGGATATTAATTCTTTCTAGGTTTGCATTGATTTCTTAATAATAAAGAATGCAATGAAAGACTCAGAAGCCAACTGTAATTTGTCGTTCCCTTTTGCAGGGCAAAAATAACCATACTCCAAAAGTCTGAAGTCAACTTATCTAAATTTCAGGCAAAGCGCTGTGTATTTAAAGTTGTGTCATTCATCACATAGTTACATGATTTATGTGTTGAATTTCCACCTCCAAATTAATTTTAGACTCCAAAATCCCTAACTTATGGGCACTGAACAGATTGCATATTAACAGTTGAAAATAGATTAATTGCTATCCCGAAATTCAGCAGCAAATCATTGAAGGTAAAGTTTTCTCTTGAAGTCCAAAAGTAGCCATATCAGGTGAGCGCAGGAATGATATTTTGAATCAAGGTATCATTAGGAAGTCTGTTAATCAGCTAATGGAAAATCAATCAAGGTGAAGAGAGTAGAGCACTGAGTATGGCACATGCTACTTGTATAACATAGCGAACAGATGAAGCAAATCCAATGAGCAGAATACAGCATGGTATTGCAGATATGAAAAAACTATCCAAACAAACACATGGAACAAAAAAGATGAACCCAGCGGCTGTAATTTAAAAGACATGGCTGCCAATGGTAATCAATTTATATGAAAAGCACAAGAACATCAATCAAAAAGAGTATCAGCTACATGTCCTTTAATTAATTGAAAAGACTAACCATGTTTATGAGGTTGACCATCCATAAATACACGCTCCCATTGCTTCTCTGTTATATTGACAATTGCTGAGGTAACCTAGAGAGAAGAGAATTGAAAGAACAAATGAAAATCAGAAGATTGCCACAAATCTAGAATTTGCGCTGCAGCTGATCTCGGTGCTCACTGTCTCAAACAAAAGAAACAGCACATAAATACATGAAAAAGGATTTCATTGCACAGGCTCAGTATAGAAAATTTGACTTTTCTTCCATTGTGTTGAAGGTTAAATGGACTCTTATATGCTTTCCCTAGACATGCACAGATATAAATGTAATTATCAACTCGATAGCAACCTTTGGTTCCATACCACATCATGAACCCACTGATGCCATGTTTAATCTTAGAAATTTAAGAGGGACTTCAAAGGCAAGAAACTGACCAGTGTAAACATCAAAGCACACCATCTCTCCAGTAGCAGTATAAGAAACAAAGGTCTCATCTTTCCACACATTGACCAAATAAGAATTGGAAGTACAAGATATTCCAGATGATAGCACGGGAAAATAAATACTTTAATGATAAGGCAGGTTATATTGGTCCAAAATTACCATCTGATAAAAGGTGGTAAAGTGCTTGGCAAGTTCAATGGCAAAAACCTCCACCGGAAGCCGTTTGGAGCATTCTTTGGCCTTAACATACACCTGCATCAAATTTGCAGTTAATTTCCAGAGTCAAAGAGCAGAAATAGGGAATAAAATGTAAAATAGCATTAGTCAATTTACTTCTTTTGGAGAAATAGGCTGAAGTCATGATTTACATTTAATAAGTTCACAAGCTAAACAAAAATGTAGGAGTAAAAAGGTACTGCTGAAGTTCCAAGAATACTCACCCTAAAAAGTAAATGAAGAAAGAGATTATTATAGCTAATCCGAAACAGTTCTCTGTTTCACAATTACCCCGGATTGCAAACCAATAGTGCATAAAGCAGACCCATAAAGGTGATAATCGTCTTACAAATACACTTCAACCTCTCCTTTCCGTCTAACATACAAACTCCGTTTTGGACATTTTTCCTCACAGCAAGTTGCTACTGTCGAGAAAACAAATACTTATGTTCCCAACCCCCGCTTCTGAGGAGCCCGCCAAAGGTAACCAACCAAAAATAAATAAATAAATAAAAATAGAAACAGAAAAAGGCAAACAGTGATATCCAAGTAGAATCTAAAAGTAGAGCAACAGCAGATTCCTGTCTTTTTTTCCTGCATAGTTGGGAATGGATCTATCTTCAACTCTCCTGACATCAAGATCTCCTTTTGCAAAATACTACCTTATATACTAGATACAGGAAACAGGTTCGGTGGGGGAATTCAAAATCAAAACTTGCTTAAATCCACAATTTCATTGTTAGGTGAAATGCAATTGTAATCAACCAGGAACACAGTAAGTAAAAGAAACAAACACACTAGTAATACGGCAAAATCGGAAGCTCATGACCATGCTTGAATCTAATATCATAAAAGACTCGTGATTTCGCAAGACCAACCTAGACAACAAATTAAAACTGAAAGACAACGAACGACAATTGAAACGGACCAGATTGATAAGTTTCTTTGTCTTCCTCCTCCTTCTTCTTCTTCAATGTGTTAGATCAATCTTAACTCAGTTAACGCATAAATTCAGGCATGCGGACACAAAGGACCAAGCCAAGGCAAGTTTCTTACAGTATTTTTCATGGTATCGGTGGCGACTATGCTAGAATTATCCCCACTGACATAAGCAGGAATACAATCAGAAAGAAGAAGAATGCCAACGTTCCATTCGACGAAATGATGGGTTCCATCAGAATCCTTCCAAACCCTTGCAACTCTTACACTGGACTTCCCATGGCGTTGCTCTAGMTTTAAGCCCTCAATGACTGCTGCATCTGCCATTCTTGTTTGCTTTCCCCTTTCGGCCAAGTACAATGATGGGTTCCATCAGAAATCCTTCCAAACCCTTGCAACCTCTTACTCTGGACTTCCCATTGGCGTTTGCTCTAGCTTTAAGCCCTCATGCTGCTTGCATCTGCCTCCTGTTTGCTTTTCCCTTTCGGCCAAGTACAAATATTGCTACGAACTTGCGTGGGGGGGGGGGGGGGTGTACGTGAGTAGCTGGTCGGTTGGGAGAAGACAGATATGATGTCAATAAGGTCGGATACACCCAATTGACCGTCACTTCCACTTTCAATACGAGGGCGTTTGTGTCAGCAGGCTGGGAGGACAGCACACATCCACTTTATTTTCTTTCATGTCCTTTTAAAACCATATATATTACTCAGCTAGTACGACATCCAATGAAGGGGATTCTCTTAAATTTATAAGAGGTATAAAGTTGAGGTTCACAGCTTGATTTCGGAGGTCGCAACCCATGACAATTATAATCTTATCAATAATATATTTAAATTTTATAAAATATTACATCATTTTTTTAAGTAAGTCCGTAATAGAATATTTTTTATTTTAAAACATATCACATTTAATTTTAGAGAGGATTAATTTATATTTGATAATATTTATTTTTACTTGATTTTCAAATCAACAAAGATGCATTTGAGATTGTTTTCTCAATCGTCATAGGAGCTTTTGGTGCCAAAAGAACACATAAGTATTTGGTAAGCCTCAATATGCTTTCTTCGAGAGCGCTTTTAACTGCTTTCCAAGAACGTAGGTTTTAAATATTGAATAACAAATTTAACCTCATATTCTATACATAATTTTTAAAATATAATAGTATATTAATTTGTAATATTATTTAACTAATTAAATTAAATAATTTTTATTTACATTTTTATCCAATTCTACAAATTTATTATAGTAAATTAAATATAATAAATTCAATCTAGGTTTGGTATTTTTTTTAACATAAGGTGATTAATATTCTTTTTTGTCTTCCAACTTTTTTTATATATTAAGATGTAATATTAAAGTAGAGTGCAATATTTTTTATATAAGATTTCTATTAAAATAAGGTTCAAATATTATATCATAATGGAAACATCTAAAGACAAAATAATATATTGAAACTTTATAAATTTTTTGGTACAAAAAAGAAGAAAACATGAGATATTGTTCAAAAAATCTCCTGATATTTTAGTCAAATGATCAATTCTATTTCTGATGTTTAAAAAATTGAAACATGACGTGCAAAGAAGTGAAGAGTTTGGCTGACATTTAGCTCTATTACGTATTTCTATTTGTTCATCAAATAGAACGTATATATATTTTTAATATTTTCTAACGTTTCTCATTATTATTTTAGGAGGCAATATTTTCAGATTCTAATTGATATAGTAAGAAATTGTAATAGATAAATATACTAAAAGACTCGAAGTCAAGTTTGTTTGGAATCTTCTAGTACATTTTTTGATCACGCTCCCTCGTACATGTTTTTATTCATCTATCAGAATATATAAGGTGGATATATTCTTAACCTCTCTAATATCTCTTCTCTATTATTTGATAGGTAAGGAGTATTTTTTTAATTTAAATAAACAAAAAGAAACAATTTTATTGACAATTATATATTTTTTTTTGGAAAAGTCCTCTAAATATTTTCATTTGACATTCGTGTTTATATATTTCTTTTGAATATAAAAATATGAACAAACAAAGAAGATATGATAGGCTCATTATATTAGTAAAGAAGTTTGAGAATTTTTCCTACATAATTGAGTAGGAGAATCAAATGAGTCGAAAGATTCATTTTTTATTCGGAAGGGATTATGAAAGCKTTGAAATACATATAGAATATTGTAACGAAAAATGTATCAAAAATTCAGATCGAAAGAGTTTTTACACTTAATTCTTTAATATCATAATTAATTTAATAAATAATGATTAGTAGTAAATAATATACTAAAATTAAAATATATCAATCAATTAAAAGATAATGAATATTCAAACACAGACAGAGTTGCATTCTTTCCCTTCAGTTCAGCCGTTGGATATTGATAATGTTAGAAGATAGTACAGTAATTGATAAACCCATTCCTATTTGGCACAGGGTTTAATTTTTAAGGCTTCATTTGCTGCGAGCGCTCTGGAAATCTAGGATTTCATTTTCATCTATCTCAGCTTCTCGTTGTTAACCCAGCCAGAACCTGTAAGTTTCCCTTCTTTCCTCCCAAAAGCATGTTTAATTTCTCCTCCATTACAACTATACACACTTTCACCACTGTTATGAGTTTATAAAAAAATTAATTTTTCCTTCTGTTCTTGAAATTTTTTTGTGTATTTCACAGCTCCGTTTTGGGTCTTTGGTGTCCTGGGTTTTGCTTAATTTTTCTGAATTTTGTTGTTTGCTGTTGTCTGAATGCAATGAAAAAGAAATGGCAGATGATCCATGATGCATGCTGATGAGATGTCATTGTCAATTGACGGGCCTTTTGCTGGAACCAAAATGAAGCGTAGGTGATAGGTCACTTCCAAGGAGCCAAGAGAAGTAAAAGTCAATCTTTATTTAAAGGCCGAATAGAGGATAAAGAAATTCGAGCTCTAAAAGCTATCGAAGATACTCAAAAATTGAAGCCAAGTCTCTTATATCTCAGCTGCTCAACGGAAATAGGACATGTCATTCGCAAGTGTAGCAGAAGCGTTTGCCTATATTGCAGCAAGACTTCTCGTCACCTAACTGGTGAAGAGATGACTGAAGCACTTCGTATTTGATGAGAACTATCGCAACATGTTCACGATGTTACAACCTATTTATTAGGCTGTTGCTATTGATGAAGCACTAAGCAACACATGAGTTCTGTTGTTTCTCTATTACCTTCAACCGATTATGGACATGATGAATGTGATTATGGACATGATGAATGTGCTCTGTTAGCTCAATTTGATGCTTCACTTTGCTCAGTAATTGAATTTTTTAACGAACTATGCGTAGATTTTAAATTTATAATCTTATTAATATGGAACTCATCAATTATGGTTATTCTTACTTTACATGTTGAAGTTTTGGGGTTTTGTATTTGAGAATTTAAGTGATCAATAATTGACAAGTAATGTATGAATAATCGATCATTCATACATTATAATTTTTAGAAAATATTTACAAAAGCATTCTAGCATACAACACATCAATTATCAATGTATGGTAACCGATTAAATGCACAAAACTTGAGTTTTTTTTTTTTATTTTTTGCACAAGTTTATTAGGGATTATTACTAACACATCGGTTATTGCAGTTTCGTAATCGATAGTTCGTCAGTATCATATGATAAATGTCATTGTCAAACATCGATTAATGGGATATAGTTAATGGATTATTAGAATTATCGTAATTGCTATTTGCGTGGAGTAATCGAATGAACGGTTAAAGAATAGTTGAGTTTGTTCTTCGTAAACATTTGAGTAATTAATTATTCAAATGATATTAATCGATCATTCATTATTTTTTGGACCAATATATATCTTCTTTTAGTTGGATTTTATAGGATTATGTTTTCTAACTCAAAGAAATTTATAAATTTCTTTGAAAATAAATTTAAAATTCAAATCTTTCAATTTTTCGCCCCCCCAACTTAAAGGAAAAAAGGTTTTCTTCCTTTATCTCAAAGTCTAATTCAAATAGAGCCTTAGATAACTCGAGAAATGAAGTTAAGGAGTGAAGGTGACAGATTGTATTAGTTTCCTCTTAGTAGTTGGTTAGTTCTATCTTCTAAACTTCCAGAGAGTAYACAGATGATTCACTATAACACAGCTTCAGCGTTAACTCTAATATCTTGTTCCTAAAATTTAATTGTGTCGATACTAACCTGGAGCCAAAAAAAAAAAAGCTTCAAACTATTCATGGTAGGTTTTTGTAATGAGTTTCTGGATATCTGTGCTGTGTGCCTTGTTACCAAAACTAGTTAGTTGATGCACTATAGTACACTAGTTACATTTTCTCCTGTCCAAGTGGTTAAATATGAGTTTAAGACTTTGGCACACAATGCCATATGTTACGCACTGCACCCACCTCTCTAGTTTTCCTTTTCTCTTTTGCGATGCTCTGGTAATGGAGTCAGATTCTTGAGATAGGTCACGGGGATTTGTTTCAAGAGGTCTACAGGATCTTCCTCATTTGAGAAGGCAGTACATTATACAACAAAGCAATGTACATCCTGGTCTAGCTCTRGTGATGCATCCCCTGCGTCAAATCTTACTTGCACTTGTTGCAAGTTGGCCCTCAAGTCTTGCATTAGCTTTCTGGACTTATATYTCTAGTAACAGTTTGGTAATCCATGCCTCACAAGGATTTTGTTCGCATTTGTTGATTACTTTCTGGAACTTCATAGAATAGGCTTCCTAGGATAGAGATCTTAGATGGAGTGGTACTGTGGATCCTTTTTTCATTGGCTAGAATGATTTTCTCAATAGTATTAAATTACATCTTTGCTTGATTAATACATATGCATATGATGAAAGAGGTCTACTGGAATCGAAATACATRTGAATCACTTGAACAATGAAGACATCATATGATTTCTAATGTGCATGATCCATGTTATACACATATTTTCCTCATAAGTTTTAAGATCTTTTTTTTATCAAGCAGATGAAGATAGTAAAGAATACTATATTGAAAAAGCAAATCTTTTTTTATGGAGAGAAAGAGGAAGGAKAAGGAGAAGAAGAATTTGATACGAATGATGTACTGATTAATGATAAATTTTAAACAATATTTTGTWACTTATTTAGTTTCATAAATGAATTAYATAGGGAATGATATAYATTGGTTCGGAATCAGTCRCCTAACCAWAAAGAGCTMGGAGGAAGTCAGTGTTTGCCAGAAGTTTTACACAAGATAACCGGAAACGAAGCGATCATTTGAAACTCTGGGAGGCTGCGAGCTCGTGTTAATGGCTCTTTCTCTCTGCAGAAGGCCTGTCYCTCGCATTTCTCTATGTTACCATCTCTTCTCCACGTCTTCTTCTTCTTATTCTGACTCCGAAGAGCSAGACCAGCAACCAKGTTTCTCCAGCACAAACGTCAAGCCCAAGCTCCCAAAACTCGAGCCCTCARAAGATGCAGATTTGGTCTCTCAAATCCTCYTCCAACACCACAAYCCTTTTCATGCTACCGAATCTTCTCTTCAACTCAGTGGTGTAGTTCTCACCACTACTTTTGTCCACCAAATCCTCCTCCGCCTCAGCCACTGTTCCAAAATTGCTCTCGCCTTTTTCCAGTATAGTCGCCAGCACCACCCTTACTATGCCCATGATACAACAGCTTTCAATCTCBTCATTGATATTCTGTGCAAGGTCCACCAGTTTGATGTCGCTTGGCAACTCATTATACAGATGGACCAGGAGAAAAACGGTAWTTTCTCCAAGCCCAATTTCACCACTTTTTATATTTTGATCAGGAGGTTAATCTCGGCTGGGCTTACCAAGCAGGCGGTGAGGGCATTTAGTGAAATGCATATTTTTATCGAGGATGAAGTAAAGGGAAATAGTGCTGAAACTTTTTCAGAATTTCAGTTCTGTTTTCTTCTTGATACCCTTTGTAAATATGGGTATGTGAAGCTGGCAACAGAGTTATTTAACAAAGAAAAGTGGAAGCTTGAATTGAATGCGAGAATTTATACAATTTTGATCTACGGGTGGTGTAAAGTGAAGAGAGYTGAGATGGCAAAGAGGTTTTATAGGGAGATGATGGATAAAGGTATCGAGCCAAATGTAGTGACTTATAATGTGATGTTAAATGGGATTTGTAGAAGGGCRAGTTTGCATCCAGAGGAGAGGTTTGAGAGGGTAATAAGAGAGGCGGAGACGTTGTTTGATGAAATGCGTCAAAGAGGTGTTGAACCTGATGTTGGGAGTTACTCAATTTTGCTTCATGTTTATAGTAGGGCACATAAGCCAGCGTTATCACTTGAGAAGTTGAAGATGATGAAAGATAGAGGGATATGTCCTARCAATGCTACATATACATCTGTTATTAAGTGCCTCTGCTCTTGTGGAAGGCTTGATGTTGCTGAAGAGTTGTTGGATGAGATGGTCTCTGATGGTGTTAGTCCTACAGCTGCGACCTATAATTGTTTCTTCAAAGAGTATAGGGGGAGGAAAGATGTGGAGGGTGCGATGAGTTTGTACAAGAAAATGAAGGAAGGTGGTTCTTTGTGTACGCCAGATATGCATACTTACAAAATATTGTTAAGGATGTTTATGATGCTGGACAAGATGGGGTTTGCAAGGGAAATATGGGAAGACATGAAGGCAAGTGGGGTTGGGCCTGATTTGGATTCATACACATTGTTAATTCATGGATTGTGTGAGAAACACAAGTGGAGGGAGGCTTGTGAGTATTTTGTGGAGATGATAGAGAAAGGATGTCTTCCACAAAAGGTAACATTTGAGACACTGTACCGAGGGTTAATCCAATCAGACATGTTGAGGACTTGGAGAAGATTGAAGAAAAAACTTGAAGAAGAATCAATAACTTTTGGTTCGGAATTTGAAAATTATCATCTCAAGCCTTACAAAAGGTGATGGCTTTTCCTATGGTGGTGAGCTACCAGACCATGCTTGCCAGGTAGCCTTTGAAACTATTTATTGACATTCTTAGATGTATTGTCTTCTGAAATGCATAGAAATTTTCTTTATACTTATGTTCTAATGCATTGGCTTGATCTGAATTTGAATATAATAATTGCAATCCTCAGTCTTCTGTGTATGATATGGAATATGGATTCAGATAGATAATATGAATCAGGCCTACTGTTATTTGATTGATTTCGTTTAGGTTGATCTCGAACTTAAGGTCATTAGAGGAACACCAGTTTGTAAAGTTTGAGCCAGGGAAGCAATATCTTTCACCATTGAGTTTAATAGTTGGGACGTCAGAATCACACGATGCAATCAGATCATCAGTTTCAGTGGCAAAGTATTGTGCCAGAAATATCGGGAAGAATATCTCAGTTATTGCRGCTGATAATGGCAAGATCTTGTTCCAAAGAGAAGTATCTTCTTCAAGTGGCCATGATTTACAAAGTTCCAATGCTGTGGAGTCTACACCCCAATGATGGGAGACTTTGGCAAAAAGCTTCCCGAGTCTTTCTAACAGTTCACTGATGCATGAGGATTCTTGGACACAGTTATCATCATTAAGTGGTGGAGAAGTGGATATCTCTACGGTATTGGTGCTCTTTAAGAGTCATGAGGTGACTGAATCACATTCTGGATGGGCATTGCTTAGAAAGGTGCTTCTGCATAACCAAAAGTCATGTTCACCATCTTCTGCTAAGAGGTCGGCTGTAATGCAATGGTCTTTAAACTACAAAGCAGCCAAGCTTTTGCAGTTATCTTGTCCTGATCATGATCAGAATATATCTACTAATGAGAAGTGTCAGTCTTCAGATTTGGAAAAAGAGAGGCTTGCAGTTGTACCACGTAWCGACACCASTTCMATCCCAAATTCTACATCTATGGCGGAGGTKCTTCCTGAAGAACTGGAGGGCCTTGCGGAGAAGTATTCAGGAAGATGTAGATTTTAGCTATCACGAAACATAAAAACAAGTCACATCTGATCTTAGTCCTGGTTTTTCTTCTTTCTTAAACTCTTGCTACTTTGGTTGGTTCTAGAGGTGTTTTGTTGGACTGTTTTGTTCCTCGTTCTTTACTGCTTTTTTTTCCCAATTGTGATTTCAGCTAACATAATTGGAAAAGGGGGTAGTAGTAAAGTCTTCAGAGGGATTCTTCCAGATGGCAAGGAGCTGGCAGTGAAAATATTGAAGTCATCAGGATATGCAGTAACGTAGTTCGTTTTAGAGATTGAGATTTTAACAAAGTTAGGTCGCAAGAACATATAATGTCCCTGTTTGGTTCTGCTTCGAGAATAACAAGCTACTATTGGTTCATGATCTTCTATCGAGAGGARGCCTAGAAGATACTCGTCATGGTATACAAACTATCTCTCTCTTAGAGAACATATCACTTCTAGGTCTCCTTTAATTGTAAAGGATTATGCATTGGGAAAGTCATTTGATTCCTTATTATTAAATTTCGACTATTTGGAGAATTATTTTGGTATTTGGAAAGGAATCAAATTTCTTAAATTGCGAAAAATAACTGCACAATTCTGGGGGGGGAAAAAAAAAAAAAAAAAACCTTGATGGAGTGGTATTCAGTTTTAAAGACTTTAATAACTTCTTTTTATATCTCCTCCTCCCTCCTCATCCGTTCTTCTCCTTCATGACTAAGCCTTTCTTCTCTAAAAAATTTCTCTAGCATTTTCCCCAAAAACATTTTCTAAACTTCTCCCAAAAGAATCCTCTTCTCCTCTATATTATAAGCAAATTCAGAAATTTAGTTTCGTTATTTTTTAAATTAAGATATTAATTTACATGAGATGAGATTTTGACCTTTTATATTATATCTAATATTTTGAAACAAAAAAAGTCTGTCATCCTTTTACTAAAGTTCCATATATCTTTTTAAATAATTTTCCTTCTTGTGTTCTAGCAAAAAACTATGAATTTGATTTAATATAAATTAAATAGTTAGATTTGTTTACTTAATTGAAAATAAAACTTACATATAATTCATGGTATTTTAATAACAATACTTTATTATTTTAAATTATTATATTTATTGATGAGGTTACAATTTGATACAAATATAAAGTTTTTCCAATCTACATCAAATTKTCTTTTAAACAACATAAATGAATATGAAGAATAACAATCTTATTATAAATTTACTTTCCCATCACTAAACCTGATTAWAAATTTATTTTCCCATCAATTTSCCAGCCTTAACATTTTCAAATAGGTAATCAAAGGAATRGGAATCGGTTTGGTTGGAAAAATGGATATAAGGTTGTTTTGGGTGTTGCAGAGGCATGGAGCATTTGCATGATGCAGTTGCTGAACCTATCATTCACAGGGATGTTAAGGCCAAGGAGTGCTCCAAACGGCATCCAGCAGAGGTTTTTGCCGTTGGACTTGCCAAGCACTTTACCACCTTTTATCAGACGGTAATCTTGGACCAATTTAACCTGCCTTATCATTAAAGTACTTCTTTTCCCATGCTATCATATGGAATATCACGTAATTTCAACTCTTATTGGGTCAAYGTGTGGAAAGATGAGAGCTYTGTTTCTTAYACTGCTACKGGAGAGATGCTGTGCTGGTGAGTTTCTTGCCTGTGAAGTCCCTCTTAAWTTTCTAAGATTAAACACGGCATCAACATCTGAGGTAGCATCAGTGGGTTCATGATGTGGTATGGAACCAAAGGTTGCTATAGAGTTGATAATTACATTTATATCTGTGCATGTCTRGGGAAAGCATATAAGAGTCCATTTAACCTTCAACACAATGRAAGAAAAGTCAAATTTTCTATACTGAGCCTGTGCAATGAAATCCTTTTTCATGTATTTATGTGCTGTTTCTTTTGTTTGAGACAGTGAGCACCGAGATCAGCTGCAGCGCAAATTCTAGATTTCTGGCAATCTTCTGATTTTCATTTGTTCTTTCAACTCTCTTCTCTCTAGGTTACCTCAGCAATTGTCAATTTAACAGAGAAGCAATGGGAGCGTGTATCTATAGATGGTCAACCTCATAAACATGGTTAGTCTTTTCAATTAATTAAAGGACATGTAGCTGATACACTTTTTGATTGATGTTCTTGTGCTTTTCATATAAATTGATTACCGTTGGCAGCCATGTCTCTTAAATTACAGCTGCTGGGTTCATCTTGTTTGTTCCATGTGTTTGTTTGGGTAGTTTTTTCATGTCTGCAATACCATGCTGTATTTTGCTCATTGAATTTGCTTCATCTGTTCACTACGTTATACAAGTAGCATTACTAAGCGTGAAAATCTCATTTGCCATACTCGGTGCTCTACTCTTTTTACCTTGATGGATTTTCCATTAGCTGATTAACAGACATCCTAATAATAACTTGATTCAAAATATCATTCCTGGGCTCACCTGATATGGCTACTTTTGGACTTCAACAGAAAACTTTACCTTCAGTGACTTGCTGCTGAATTTCGGGATAGCAATTAATTTATTTTCAACTGTTTATATGCAATCTGTTCAGTGCCCATAAGTTAGGGATTTTGGAGTCTAAAATTAATTTGGAGGTGGAAATTCAACACATAAATCGTGTAACTATGTGATGAATGACAAACTTTAAATACACAGTGCTTTGCCTGAAATTTAGATAAGTTGACTTCAGACTTTTGGAGTATGGTTATTTTTCCCCTGCAAAAGGAAAGACAAATTACAGTTGGCTTCTGAGTCTTTCATTGCATTCTTTATTATTAAGAAATCAATGCAAACCTAGAAAGAATTAATATCCTTTGTCTGAATTCCTCCTTTCAAGGTTTTAAGCTTGGATCTGAGAAGCATATGACAGATGTTGTTTTAACAAAATCTGGTGCCCTGCTGATGGCTTCTGGTATTGAAGGACTGAGATTGCTGAAGACAACCAAAGTAAGATTTTCTTTCGTAGTTTCTCCTCTTTGCTGTCAAGTTTCCTACATCAYRCACGTCATCTCTCAATGAGGACTTAGAGATAATTCATTAACATACTTCTAGGAAGTGCAAGACTACAAGTTTTATTATTTTGGGACAAAAGCTACATTATTCCTCTGGGCATGAAATTAATGAAGTGAGAGAGTAGCGTCCATCCTACAAAATTTGATGAACTGCTATCCCGTTTTATTCATGTAAYCAACAAAAGGCACAGTTGTGAAGGTCACTAGTTTAGAAACTTATTGGAGTGCTTGTATATACTATTCAACTACATCCATTCATAGCTTATCATGTACTAAAAWTTGTGTTGAAAAATAAAAAGCATATGTAAATTTGAGGCCTTTATTGAACCAAGATGAGGGCTTGCTTTATGAACTCAAAACAATCTAGAGCTCAATATCCTGACAAATGAGTCATCTAGAGTTTAAGTAGCAGTCATGGAAGCTCTATTTTTAAATAAAGGTAGATCTATTAGGATGTTTCCAACTATGCTTACTTGAGAAAGGTATAAGGTGTTCACTTTTAGATGCTTGAGCTCACGTAATCCTCTTCGTAAATTTTGTTCTCTATTTTAACACAAGAATTGGAGATTGCCATGACGCTGTGTTGCATAAAAGAAAGAATCTGCCATATGATTTGTGTGTTCTAACAGTCAGGTTTTGAAGGATTTATAAGAGATAATTATACGATTTTGCCTGAAACAAGAGAGAGACTATTGGGAACTGAGGTCACTGCATCATGGAGGTATGACTTATATTTTTCTTCCATGGAAAAGTGATAAAATTTGATTTCTGACATTCCTTGATTCTCTTGTGCTTGTGAAACTATTCTCACTTTAATTTATACCCGGAGTTGTGTGAAATAGAAATTTGAGTAATATTTGAGAGTCGTGTGATGCAGATACCCTTTTGAATCTCTCTCAAGTATCCCAGTGCAGCCGCATTACTTCTTTAATAGATATATGGAAGTAAGAAAGGTTTTGATGGACACCTTTTTTGGTCCTCCTAAAGAGGGAGTATGTAGCCCATCTGTTCAAGCCACTCTTTATGATACGGCAAAGGCTGTCCTTGCCAGGTCCACCTTTATGTTCTCTCTCTCTCTCTCTCTGTGAAAAGCTTCGTTCTGAGAGTCTAGTTAACTAAATGTTCTTTCTGCATTCGGAATTAATTGAGACTCTCAATATATATCATGACAGGTTCCCTGATATAGCATCTATCCAACTAAAGATGCCAAATATTCATTTTTTACCTGTCAATTTATCAAGCGAAGATAATCCGGTCATTGTTAAGGGATGACTACTCTTATATATCAATTTGTCATAACTGATAAATTTAGTTGGACATAACACATGAGAGAAATCCTTGTTACTTTGCGTAGATTTGAATGCAAAATTCCGTATCAGTATTGGCCACTTTAGTCTGTTATAACCAGATGGATTCGATTCCTTTCTCTTGACATCATGGTTCATAGATAGATTTGATACTAGGCTTGATCTATGAACTTCAACAGAATGGCTAACGTTTGATATTGTGTGCATGATTTCTGCAGTTTGAAGACGACGTTTATCTGCCAACTGATTAACCACATGGAGCAATTGAAGCAAGCCCTAGCCGGATTCAGTCTAAGATGTGAACASTGCTGACTTCTAAAGCAGTTCCTTTCTAAAGTCCACTTTTCACTTTCAGTTTTCACCTAAGCATCCTCTGTCTTTGTGCTCTCAACACATGTACATGTAATTGTACTTGAAACTTTCAGAAAGTTTACTGTAATGAAATTCWGCCACATATAGTAAACTACATGTCTTCAAGCATCCTTTGATTTCTCTGAACATCACAGATTCCCCTTGTTGCCTGTTAATGCTCATACAATCAAGTTGTCTAAACGAACATGATATTTGCTGTTATGATGAGCATATAGTTTATCAATTGGAAATATTATTATACAGATAACTTTTGAAGCTAATTTAGAATTGAAAACAATTAAAATTAGTACATTTATATGAAATTTTACTCATTGCAGTAACCGTAATAGAATGTTTGTCATGGTAAGCTGCTCTAACGAACATATACTCTATCAATTGGTAATATTATTAAAAATATAACTTTTTAACCTAATTTAGAATTTAAAAAAATTAAAATTAGTATAATTGCATTGAAGCATAGACCGTCAATTTGTAATTTTTTTATATATCTGCTAATTCAAGTTTTTATACACTACGCAAGTATCCTTATATATCATCTAAGTTTATAAGTTTATATATAAATATAGAAATCATTATTTATGGGTCAAATTCTTGAGCAAACATCTTCTATTTGTAATTTTTTTATATATCTGCTAATTCAAGTTTTTATACACCATGCAAGTATCCTTATACATCATCTAAGTTTATAAGTTTATATATAAATATAGAAATCATTATTTATGGGTCAAATTCTTGAGCAAACATCTTCTATTTCAATGTCAATATGGATGTATGTTCAATCATATTGGCCTCGAGTCCAACTATGCAAAACTTAATATTCTTCAACATCATCAAGCAACAATTTTTGCTGCAAATTAAATAAAATTTTAATCTTTTAATATNTATCTATATCTGATCTTTCATAAATGAGCCATGGCAGCAAATCGATGAAACACTGGAACTCATTCTTGGGATTCTTTTCATACATGACCCATGGGGTGTTATCAAATATTTAATTAAGCAATC
The DNA here is from genome assembly GCA_001752375.1 of Rhazya stricta. Lineage (NCBI taxonomy): Eukaryota > Viridiplantae > Streptophyta > Magnoliopsida > Gentianales > Apocynaceae > Rhazya > Rhazya stricta. The sequence goes on along the minus strand of MEJB01000018.1, from coordinate 4,030,759 downwards.
ATCCAGGTTTATTTGTAGCGTAGTCCAATGTGAATGCATGCAAACTAGCAAGCATAAAATTTTACAATCCTTCCAAAGTTGGTTGCTTTAATGAACCTATACAACATACACATTCAAAATATCATTAAAAAGAATTTTTTTTATTGAATTAGAATTAATACAAATGAAGATTTTAATATATTGAATATGTGTAGAGAGCAATGGTGGGATGCTGTCATGAACACAGTCACCAATATATGTGAATTAAAGCAGCCCACCATAGAGACATGTCTATCAGCGGTGATTGGTGTGATGCACATTTTTAGATATTATAAAAGAGTTTCATTTGTATTAAATTTAATTCAGAAAAAATTATTTTTAATGTTTGTGTTGTATAAGTTCATCGCAGAAGCTTACCGTGGTAAGCCACCGCGATAGACGTGTCTATCACAATGGGCTTGTATGATGAACACATTCACTAATATATTGCCAAAAAAAGTTTTGTTTCGAATACATTATTATTTTGCCAAAAATAAATCATATAATCACGATATCACATATTATAATTTTATCCATGATTCCTAAAAAATTTGATTTTTCATGTAAAGTAAGATTTTTAGCTTATGATGATGGAGGTTRAAAAATTTGAACTCTTTGCGAAGTCGAAATAATGCAAAGTCTCGTAAGAAATGTGGATGTAAAATGATAAGACGTAGAACTGAACAGCGAAGATGAAGAAGAGGGAATTATGTCGTGCTATTTTTTATATATGTAAGACATTAATTATAATGGTAAGGATGAGAAGTCGAGATATAAAATTGATTTGTTACGATTAATACATTAAATGTATAAATATAAATTGGTTAATTATTAAGTAAGAATGATATTTATTGAATAATTTATTCCCTTCATGTTCCGCTAACAAATTTTATTATGGGTGAGTCCTTTAGCTATATTCCCCTATAATATATCCTCTTGACTCTATTCTGCACGCCCTCCTTTTCCCCTTCATCGTCTCTCTCATTTTCTCCACCGCTTACTTGCTGTGAGAGCTCTAAAAAACTGGGACTTCGTCATCAACTTCAGCCCTCCTTAGTAACCCAGCCAAAGACCGTAAGTTTCCCTTCCATTTCCTTCCAAAAATATGTTTAATTTTTTTCTTTTCCATCATAATTCAGCACACTCTCCGATATTGCTGTGTAAGAAATTTTAATCATTTCTACGGTAGCTCTCTTTAATTTTTCCTTGTATTTTCTCTCTTTCTCATATCTGCTCTTGAAAATTTTTGTGCTTGACAGCTCCAGTTTCGGTCTTTGGTGTCTTGGATTGCTTAATTTTCTCAATTTTGGTGTTTGCGTTTCATATTTTTTTTTTTCTCAATTTTGTGTTCTTTGCCATTAACTTTTGTCTGAAAGAATACAAAATGAAATGGCGAATGATCTCTACAATTTGCAGAATTTAATTCCCAGATATTCTTTTTGCAATTAACAATTGAGGAAAGTAGGAATTTGATACTGAAATATCTTTACTCATTTTGTTTGTGGATTGCTGTTGSATCAGCAGAAAATTTCAAGAAACTACCTTGTTTAATACAGAGAAAAGAAGGTTTTTATTTTGAAATGATGCATTCAACGGCTTACTATTGAATCATCTACTGCAACTTAGATTGCACAAAAGGTTTTTTGGTACCCGAAAACAATTCATGATCTTTTCTTAAGGAAGTTATAACTTAAATTACTATTCAGTGATCGGTTACATAATATTCTTGATATTTGAATTAAGTCTATTAGAATTCCGTCCTACAAAATAGAAAATGTAAAGCCTAAATAAGGGTGTGTCCGAGCATTTTATTGCAGTTCTTGCTCCAGCAAAAGGAATAAATAAACAAGGATAAGAAGAATGAAACTATACTAATAGGGGTGGCAAATAAACTGAAGATTTGAGAGCCTTATAGTGTAGTTCTCCTGGTTCATGGCTATCACRATGAAGAACTCCTGAGAAAGGGTTCTCTTCAGTATTAGATTGAAGAGTTGATTCTGATGTTGCACTATCCGGTRACACAGGAAACAATCCTAGAAACCTTGTTCCGTATCAGCCATGCTGCACCGAGTGCATTCGATGATCAAGTTAATGTAGAGAGCTTTTTTGTTTCCAGAAAGTCACTAGATCATACCAAAGACACCAATGAGAAATGAACTATAACTAGAACACATATATTATTGATAAGAAAATTCTTCCTGGGGAGCCATGAAGCAACAGAGTACTGACACAATTACAGATATCTGTTCCAATGCTATACAAATAGGACTTAGTGGTGCATATAGCACCTTTTTGTTTATTCTTAGAACTTAGACTTCTATTTAGGAAGCAGTTTGACATAGATAAACAGCAAGGATGCTTTAATATTGAAGCTGGCTGCTTCTTCCTGTACTCTTTCTCTCCTTACTATTGCTACACCACACCCAGACTTGRTGCTTCTCATTCAAAAGATCGCTTTTTCATTGAATGCCTCTTGTTGGTTTGGGGAGTTGTTAAATTAGGGTGAGCTCGAAATCTTGGATAAATTGCTAAACTCTGAGATCTCTTGGAGTACTCTTTCAGTAATCTTGAGAAGAAAGTATCCCCTCTTTCTAGTAGCTTTTCTGGTTTGTCATACTTGGCTATCCTTCCTGTTGTGGAAAAGAGGAACAAGTCAAATGAGCARGATAACAGGAATAGGGAGAAAAGAWTCAATRTGATATAATTTTCTTACCATCAGKAAAAGAAAATGAAGAAAGTTATCTTTCTTTATTGAATTAACTTTTTCCTCCGTCATTTGATGGTGTCTTTTCTTTCTATTATGCAAGAGAATTGTGTCAGTTGTTACTTATGTGTGAAATCAGTTGAATGCTATTATGTTCTTCAATTATGCGATGTTTATTTGTGATATACCTAGAATAAACTTTTACTACATATGCTTTAATTGTTTTTTTAGCTTTTTGTTCTAGCTATACGATATGTTTAATAATCGCTTTAAGAATCTACGCATTCTTATTTCAATTCTCAAATTTACTCTGCAACAACTTCGGAAGTTTTTATAAATTCTGCTACTCATCCAGTTTTTTACCAAACTTTTTGAAGGAATATTTCTGCAGATAATCTACATTACTTCAAATATTTTGTTATTATTTTTTCTTTTTGAGGTGGTTCAGTATCTTTCCTGAATTTTCTTGATTTTGAAATTTTAGTGGCAATAAGCTTTGCTGAAGTTTTGAATATTTTGTACAACTCCAGTTTGGATAATTTTTAAGTATCGAAACCTAATACTGTTTGTTATATACACTATTTGTTTAATCCTTGTAGGTTTGCTTAAATTTGACTAGCTAGTGTTGGTAACTGAGTTGGAGGGATTTCCACAGTCGAATCCTTGTCGTTGAGGTCTGCTGAAACTTCTGTCTCTCCCTCCTTTTTGTGTTTAGGTTTCAAGTTAGTAAATTTATTTTTTCTGTTGTTGGGGATGTGACTGGCCACTGTCATTCTGTCCGTTGTGTCTGAGCTGTTTCTAGGATGCGGTTAATTATTGGCAATTTTTCCCCTTAGTTGTTTTTTGTTAACTGAAAATATGGAAGCTTATGAGGTTTATTGATGACTGTTTAGAAGTCATCAAACCTAGTTAGTTGAGGCAGTTTACTATAATACAGTAGCTACATTTTCTCCTGTCCAGATTAACWATGAGTTCATGACTTCCATTTTTCTTGGCACACAATGCCATATTTTACGCACTGCACTCCATCTCTAGTTTTCCTTTTCTCTTTTTGGTGAGGCTAGTGTGGGGCTTGTTTCTGGTAATGAAATCAGATTCTTGAGATAGGTTCGGGGGATTTGTTTCGAGAACTCTTTGTTTACATTTGGTCTTCGGGATCTTCCTCATTTGAGAAGGTAGTACCTTATACAACAAAGAAATGTACATGCTGGTCTAGCTCTAGTGATGCATCCCCTGCGTCAAATCTTACTTTCACTTCTTGCAAGTTGGCCCTCAAGTCTTGCATTAGCTTTTTGGACTTATTTCTAGTAACAGTCTGGTAATCCATGCACACAAGGATTCTGTTCTGATTTGTTGAATACTTTCTGGAACTTCATAGAATTGGTGTGTTTTGTCACAGATCTTTAGAATAGAGATCGTAGGAGTGCTACTATGGTTGTCGTTATGGAAATAATCTTTTTGCCATTGGCTAGAATTGATTTTCTGAATAAGAGTCAACTTGCATTACCATTACAATTTGCCATATGCTTTACCAAATTATTGGYATAGAGACATCCAAGTTTGTTGGACATATCTGATATTTGTAGYACCAAGTGTGTATATGTGAGATCTGAAATWTGTGGAAATCCTTTCAATAATTTGTTTCATRTATATTWCTAAATTGACTTGCAAATATGAATGGAGCAAAGCGTGACATYGTGTACCATATTCTCTTCTTGATTCTTCATCATTTTGCCATCTTAACCCATMTAAAACCTTGCATATATAGRGGTGGAGCAGAAAGATTAATTATCRATGCATCTAATTCAGTTGAAAAGCTGAATTAGCTGTTTTATTTATTTATGTTTTAAGAACAGCTAATTCAGCTTTTCAGTTGCTTTTCTATAGTAAATTAGAACAGCTCTAAGGCATACAGAAAAAGCTGCTTCTCAAGACTCACTTTCTTTTCAGCAGCTTAAAAATGCTGGAGCAACGGAGAACGTGGTTGTAACCATTGAGAACATCATCTCATTAGAATGTTTTGAAAATTAGATTTTTCTTGAAGTATTAGAAGATTTTCTGAATACTATATATTTTAATCAAAATTGACAATTATATAAAATAGATGAAAAGTGAGCATCAAAACTTTTATTTCCTTAAATAAACATTAACTTTAAAAAAAAAAAAGAAGAAGAAGGATAAGCTCATTTACGATTCCACTGACTCAACTCACCAAGAGATTGAGCTCTCASGTGTCCCATTAAAGTAAATACCAGGCCATTTTGGATATGTGTGGACTTGGAAGCCCTAATAATTTTGTGACAAAAGCACAAATACCTTGAAGGGCGTTTATATCAGTTAATTTGAGCATAGCTTTCTGGAATTTGGATCAGGGRATAAAAGAGGAGTAAATACAGAGAGTTTATGGCAGGTTCTTTGTCTTCAATATTGAAAGGTGGTGCAGAGAAGATGGGACCTACCATTAGAAAGCAAGTCCTCACTTTAACAGAGACTGCAGCTTCTAGAATACGCCAGCTCTTGGATCAACGGCAGCGCTCTTTTCTCAAGCTTGGCGTTAAGGCCCGAGGCTGCAATGGCTTATCCTACACTCTCAACTATGCAGGTTCCTATGCTAATTTTCCTCTTCTGATTTTGATGAATTTTATGTCTTCTAGACAATAATCTGCTATATTTGATGTATTTACAGTGGAAATGAATATTGGGATTTGGAATTTCAGATTGCTTATGGCATCAACCTTTGGAAGTATAATTGTCTAGTGAAATTTCTGAAAAATATCACAATAAATATTTAGCATTGAATTAATTGGACTCGCGGTTAGTATCCAAGAAAAGTAGAAGTAGGATGACAGTTAGCATACAAAATGCTGCTTGACATTAGCTGGTTTTGGTTTTTGCTAACCCTGCTTCTTCATTTATAAGAGAAACATTTAACCAAGGGAAGAACCAAACTGAAACAGGAAGGCAAAAGGTTCTTCCGACTAAATGATAAAACTTGTTGATTCTGGGATGAATCTCTACCATTACAAGTTGTTGCTTTTCTGTGAAATGCTCTGTTTGTCCAAATCATATATGAAATTCAAAGATGTTCTTATGTCATTGCTGTGATTATCAAATAACATCTATCAATTCAGTGCAGTTTGAAGGATTTCAATTTTACTATTATATTTCAAGTTGTGACCTGTGAGCTTCAGAGGGGTTTTCTCTTGGTCTTAGTTGTGGTCGCAATCTGGGGACGGCCATAGCTTAATGGTTTGTGGTTGAWATTTCATTTAAACCAATTAGGGCGAGCCACTTTTAATGCCCTTGAATAACCCAAATGATCACTTTGTGCTCAAATTGTGGAACAAGTGCATGAGAGATTCTTATTTCGTTTGGCAATTCATGAATTATTATAAACTCATTCGAAATTGAGGAGCACACCATCTGGGGATGGCCATAGCTTAATGCTCTTTGGTTGAAATGTCATTTAAAACAATTACGGCGAGCTGCTTTTAATGCCCTTGAATAACCCAAATGGTCACATTGTGCTCAAATTGTGGAACAAGTGCATGAGAGATTCATAATTCGTTTGACAGTTCATGAATTATTATAAACTCATTCGTGTTTGAGGAGCAACTTTTCATGCATAGGTTTAACTACTTTTAGCCCTTTTCTCCATTATCTTTGTCTCATTTCTTCTCGTTTTAATTATGATTAAGGGAAATATCCGTAAGTGATATTCCTTTCCTCTTTTCAACATTGCATGGATTGAGGTCTATTTCTTGAAATCTGATGCCTGTCAGGCTTTCAAGCCCGTTTCAGTATTCCAGTAACCCTTGACACCCAATTGCCAACCCCCAGGGCATTTGTGCAAGTTATGGGGACGACTAGTAAAATATTGATAGATTAGCACCATTTTACTMTTTGGTTGTTAAATGAATATTTTCCTGATAGATTAGTATGTTCTTTGATATACAGATGAAAAAGGTAGGTTCGATGAGTTGGTTGAGGACAAGGGTGTTAAGATATTGGTTGATCCAAAGGCCCTTATGCATGTCATAGGAACCAAGATGGACTTCGTTGATGACAAATTGAGGTATAATATGTTCTTATACTTGCTTTTTGCTTTACTTCAGACATTTATGTAGGTGAAATTGTTAAACAAAATCCTCTGCTAGTTATATCAAGTTTATTTGTCGCATATTTATTTTTTTCAGTTGTAAGTTCTAGATGTCATTATTAACATAGCTGCTAGATATTATGCCCTCACAAGGTAGCAAAGTGGTTAACAGGAAATTCAGTTATTATTTTCGTGGTATTCAGATCATCTGATTCTGTTAGTGTAGAGGTTACCGGGTGATACATCATTTATATCATCTTTCCCATAATAGCAATATCATTTACCTTTTGAGAATCTTACAGGATAACCAACATTTAGCCGCTAATTTAAATTCAGATTTATATGCCTTCCTGCGATCTGCAGGTTTCTTCTATTATCCTAGTTTTTTTTTAATTACTGTAACTTAATTAAAGTCCTGGAGTCAAGGTTGCACATGAATTTTTTTTTTTTAATTAATCAGTCTCAAACTAAATATTTTCAGGTTCCTATTTAATAATTTTGTCTTATGCCGTTGGATCTTTGAATCCACGACATCTTTGTTATTATTCTTTTCTGGAAGTCCATGACATCTTTGGTTGGTCCTTGATCAGATCCGAGTTCATATTTATCAATCCAAACTCAAAAGGGCAGTGTGGATGYGGAGAATCTTTCATGACTATGAGCACTGAGGAAGCAGCCAAGCGTGGTGTTAGTTCAGGAACRAAGATACCTGGCAAGGAATGAMAATAACCAAGGAAACATACCTAGAGATGGATTGTGCAAGGTTCTTGCTTCTAAATTCTTTCRCWAGTCAGTCTTTCTGTAACATAATGTTTGTTTGGCACYAATGATGTATATATTTCAATGATGTCGTATTGGTGAACACCTTAGTAAATTCCACTTTGATTGTCATGAATAAATGAAAGAAGTTCCAGACTATCTCATTTCATTTGATTCAATGTTGACTAGATGAGAGAAATTTCTGGCAACATAAACAAAGCTAGAGCATGAAAGACACCAAACTAGAATGAATTGAGATAAATGAAGGAATGCATGTTTCTCCTCTGTCCGTATTCATATTTTATGAACTACACTATTTCATACTACTTTCCTCATTCTCCATTTGCTACTGCATCTTAAAGATATAGTATAGATTGTAAAAGTTCACCTAGAAGAAGGATGAGGGCAAGGGGAAGGAAAGGAAAGAGAGACCCTGATTTGGGGAGGGAGAGAGAGAGAGAGAGAGAGAGTCTCATGATCAGTCTTTTCTTTATTCTTTTAAACCAGTATCACTTTCTCTCGTTTCATATTAGTTGTTTATATTTGTCTTAACAGGAAAAGTTGAGAGTACTTTTGATTAATTATTACCTTCTAATTATACTCTCTCAAGTATAATTATATTTCTTAGTAAGTCAAGCTAAAAGATTTAAGGCCCAGATTGATTCAATTATTTGAGTGAGGAAAAGGAAAGTAGATTCCTTAGGATTTGTTTGATTTCAAAAGAAAATTAAAGTGAAAATTGCAAAAAATACAGAATAAGCAAATGAAAGAAAAGGTAAAGCAAGTGCGGTGAGGGGCACTGCAGAGCTTGACTATACAAATAATGAAATTATAAGTATTTTTAGTTACATTTTCGTTCTTCTTCTTTTCTTTTTACAAATCATACAAGAGAGAAAATTTCTTTTAAATTATTTTCTGTAGATTTTCCAWTTTTAATGATTTATTTTTCTTTTTCTTTTTCCTCAAATTTCTTTTCATCAGTAAAATCATTGAAATCAAACCTGGCCTAAATGTGTACCTGATAAGATAAATGATGAAATCATTTCTAAATATACTTCTTTTTGTAATTCTCTTACTCAACTTGTAATCTCTTATTTATTTTTTATTTAAATATATTGTCATTTTTAACATACTTAGGCTATGATTGATAATTCGATTTGAGTAAAGTAAATCCAAATATTTTTTAAATTTCAGACTTTATATCATACCAGATATTATTTAATCTCGATGGGATACTTTAGTTAGTGCTTGAAGATAAAGATTATATGTGGGGACGGAYGTTCAAAATTCATTACGTCATACTGCCTAGGGTTGATGGCGCAGATATCAATCAGTAATTGCTCCGGTAGGGTCTATAACAAAAAGCAACAAAGATTTCCCACAAGTATGCAGTTGAGCATGAACGAGACAAAAGGTAACTACATAGTTTTTTAACCGATGATTAATTTTCGTATTCGATTTTTATTTATAATATTTGTATTTTACGAGTTTTTGATTAAATTATTTTTTGAATCATAATAAGATTTTACAAGCATAATCTGAATTGAAGTTAAATTAATTTTATCAATATAAAAATAAGAAAAAAAGAGTAAAAAGAGTAACTTCTCGATAAAATTTATAAGAATAAGAGTCTTGAACTAAAGTTGAATTAGTTTTATCAATATAAAAATAGAAAAATAAGAGTAAAAAGAGTGATTTCTCGATCAAGCTTATAAGAATAAGAGTCTATAACGTAATGACAAGGGATATTGAACTTCAAAAGAAAAAAAGACTTATTTATAACGTTAACATTGTGGATATTGAATTTCAAAAGGGAAAAAAGACTTGTTGATAAAATATGGCGTAATGGAGTTTTAACAACCTGATGAAATCATATTTTACTGAATGGGACTAAAGGATCAACGCTGTTGTGGGCTATGACACTTGAAGTCATCAATCATAAACAGAGGTGGGTTCAGATTTTTCTAAAGATCCGATAACATCTTTAATAAAGCTGGTATGAGTCCAAAACTACTCAAAGCAAGAAAGAAAAAGACTCAAGTCTTTGAGATTGACTCGACTTTTCTCGACACATTTCCACGCCTATTCTCGTCTACCAAGCAGATGGTGGTATTCTCACTATACAAGTTCGTTCTATTCATGGTTACAGGGAACGGCAACGAGTTTTTTTCCTGATACTAATACGTGAATCAAACTAAATATTTTGCAAAGAGGAACTGCTCTAATATCATTAAAGAATATATTGATCTAGATTTTATTTTTCAAAAAAGCTTTATACATATTTTTTTTAATTTTTAACGTAATATGAGATTATTTCATTACGCGTTTTAAGATATGACTAAGATTATTATCTGCTGAGGGTTGTTGAAAGAACAAAGTTTGATTAAAAACCCAACAACTAATGAGTTAATAATTGCCCTCTTCTCTTCCTTTGTCTACCAAAAAGGGGAAAGGAATAGAGAAAAAGCGTTTCACGTTTATTTAGAGTAGCATAGGATTTGGGAGACTACAAATATATGAGGGCAGAACCGTTGTTCTCCTAACAACTCAGCAAACTCCAACATCCAAGGTATCAGACATAGGCTGCTTATCTAACCTCTCAACTCAATGGTTCACCAAATATTGCTATCTATATTTCTTTACTTTGCATGGCAGAGCCGAGTTTCCTTTTCTGCCTCTGAGACTCATCTATGCCATGCTGATGAAGGCCTTGCTTTGCTCAACTTTAAGCAGAAGTTTACTATAAGTGCCTCCAGCAATGCTTCAATAACATGTAATAGCCATGGCCAAGCTTCATATCCGAAGACTATGTCCTGGAGTGCAACAGATGATTGCTGCCGATGGGATGGGGTTACTTGCGATGACTTGACGGGTTTCGTTATCGGTCTAGACCTGAGTTGCAGTCAGCTTCAGGGAACCTTTCCTCTGAACAGCAGTCTCTTCTTGCTTTCCCGTATGGAAATGCTTAATCTTGCTTACAATGACTTCAGTGGCTCGGAAATTCCACATGAACTTGGCTCCCTTGCAAGGTTAACGCATCTCAATTTGTCGGCTGCTAGTTTCTCTGGCAAAGTTCCATTAGAGATCACTCATCTCTCCAGTTTGATCTCTCTTGATCTATCTTCTCCATCTTCCACTGGCCAGGACATTCGATTTGAGACCGGGAGCTTCCCTCTACTACTTCAAAACTTAAGCCGTCCTGAAGTACTTTTTTTGGATTATGTCAACATCTCAGAAGAGTTACACAAGAATCTGTCTTCTTCCTTGATCCATCTCTCGCTTTACCAGACTGGATTGCATGGTAAGCTACCTGGTAATGTCTTTCATCTACCAAACCTGCAAACGCTTGAATTGGGTGGAAATGAAGACCTTACAGGTACTCTCCCTTTGGTTAACCAGACTAGTGTTCGTTCTCTCAAACGGTTCTCGGTTCGTGATACTGGAATTTCTGGGGAACTGCCTGATTCAATTGGGTACATGCAGTCTCTAGCTTACCTGGATATTCAGGGCTGTAATTTTTCAGGATCTATCCCAGAATCCATTGGCAACATGACGGAGATCATTCGGATGGACCTCTCAAATAACCACTTCAATGGCCATATTCCATCAGCAGTTTCACATCTTAACAAACTTATCTCGTTGAATCTTTCAAGAAACAACTTTGAAGGCCAAATCCCGGATGTGTTTGGTAATCTCCAAAAGCTGACCTTGTTGGATCTTGGTATTAACTCCTTAACTGGACAAATTCCACACTCCATGACCAATCTGAGTCAGCTTCAACTTTTGAGCTTATCTCGAAATGCAATCTCTGGTCCCATTCCTTCCAGTGTAAGTGGTCTTCAGAAGCTTGAAACACTTAATTTAGGAAATAATTCGATCAATGGCACAATTCCATCTTGGCTGCTTTCTCATCCCTCGCTAGCTACAATACTTCTTTTCGATAATCAACTTACTGGGCAACTTGATGACTTCGACTCCAAGACCCTAGAGCACATTGATTTCAAGAATAATCAACTCCATGGTCCTATCCCACAGTCCATTTCAGCACTCGTGAACCTTTCATATCTGGATCTCTCATGGAACAAGTTTGATGGTAGTTTAGAGATGGCCATGTTCTCAAACCTCAGTAAACTGGGGTTCCTTGATCTTTCTTACAACAAACTGTCATTGATTATGAGTAACAATGTTCCCGTCAAGTTTCCTTCCCTTACCTCCTTGAGCTTGTCTTCCTGTGAAGTTAAGGAATTTCCCGAGTTCTTGAGAACATTAGAGCAACTCAGGTGGCTAGACCTTTCAAACAACTACATCCATGGCGAAATTCCGAGTTGGTTTAGCACCATCTGGCCGGAGTCGCTGAAATATCTTAATCTTTCTCACAACTCTCTCACAGGTCTTGGTCTTCCATCATGGAATAAGGCGCTGTGGTTTCTTGATCTTCAATCCAACTTGCTTCAAGGATCGTTGCCATCTTCMATTTGCAATTTAAGCGAACTTTATATTTTAAATCTTTCTGGGAACAAATTGACTGGTACACTTCCACCATGCTTGGGGAACTTCAGTAGTCATCTCTCTGTGTTGAACTTGCGTGGGAACAGTTTTAGCGGAATCATTCCAGATGTTGCAAAGAACAATTCTTTGAAAAACATCGGCTTGACCGGTAACAAGTTGGAAGGCCCACTTCCGCGTTCTTTGACGTATTGTACACACTTGGAAGTCTTTGATGTTGCAAACAACAACATAAATGACACATTCCCATGGTGGTTGGAAGAACTTCCAGAATTGCAGGTTATGATACTAAGATCCAACAAATTTCATGGTTCTATTGGCATGTCAAGAACTAAATATCCATTTCCTAAGCTGCGAATTCTTGAGATCTCTGGCAATGACTTCAATGGACCTTTGCCTGGAAAGTTCTTCGAAAATTTAAAATCTATGATGAGTACAAGTGCTCGCAAAAAGGTCACGTATATGGAGGTAGGCGGCGCGGATTTGGATCTGATTTATCAAGATTCTGTGAATGTGGTGATCAAGGGGCTCGAAGCGAAACTGTATGGAGTGTCAAAAACTTGTACCATTCTTAGTGTGGCAGACAATGAATTTGTGGGCGAGATTCCTGAATCCATTGGAGATCTTCATGCCCTCCTCCTCCTCAAYGTATCTCACAACCAGCTCAGCGGTCGTATCCCATCAGCATTGAGACATTTGAACAAGATTGAAACTTTAGATCTGTCCTGGAACCAGCTTGAAGGAGATATTCCTAGGGAATTAGCAAGTCTAACATTTCTTCAGGTCTTTAACGTTTCTCAGAATCATCTGATAGGACGCATTCCTCGTGGTAACCAGTTCGAAACCTTTCAAAATAACTCGTATGGYGGAAATGCAGCACTATGCGGATATCCATTGTCAGTGGAGTGCGAGAAAAGTAACGACCCATCGGACTCCGAGACAGAAGATGAGCAAGGTTTTGTCAACGGATTTACATGGGGAGCAGTACTGACGGGGTACGGTTTTGGAATGTTTCTTGGATTGTTCATGGGAAGTCTTGTGTTCTTGACTGGAAAACCGATCTGTTTCATAAGACTGGTCGAAGGAGAATTGGTTAGGAAGCTGAAAATGCCATTGGCAAGCATGGACAGCAGAAAATGAATTCCGAATTCTCTCAGCAGTGGAACACTAATATTGTGTAGTTTTTACGTATGCTCTGTACTTCCTATTTTCCTTGTCAAAATAATAGCAGGGTTTGAGAAGTTTTGTTCAATATAGTCTTCTAACCATACCTGCGAATTGCTGGCTATCTATTTAGGCGCCTCTCCAAAGCCACTTGTGTTCAGACTAATCTGATATATCATACTAGTACTCCGATGGTCTTGGACTGTGAGGTACTTCAATTCAGGTTTTGTTGTTTGTAGAATCAATTCCAAGATATGAGACGAATCATGCATGCAGGGATAGAGGGGCCGACATTTCCATCCTCTTTTATGAGCTTTCGATATCATGAGGATACTCGTGATCGGACCGGGTGCATCTATTTTGTTATTATCGTACTTTAGAGAGCATCCACATGCATAGTCATATTATAACTAGTGTAACTTGGGACGAGAGTAGAATAATTTCCAGCTTCTGCAAAAGCATCCATTACTACTAGTGAACTCCCACAACTTTCCTCTTCAATTGAATCATGCATTCATACTTATCAATTGCTTATATGAAATGACTAAACTATCCTTACATAACATATCATTTACAATACCACGAGCCTTTTTTTTTTTTTTTTTTTTCCTTTTCACCCTTTCTGGAGATAAAGATGCAATATAGCCATATATTTGAAGTCAATAATTAACTTTTTATATATATATATATTGGTTATCATACCTTAAATGCGTCTATAGGATTAGGTCCCGTTTAATAAAATTGAAGTTTAAATTTTAAAGTATGAAATCAAATTGTGGAATATGAAAAATAATTGAATACGTCAAAGATTTAGTCTATAACGCTACATTACAGAATTAGATTATCAAACGAATTTAATTCAATAAAAATTAATTCGCTCAATCTTAAATATTAAATTATATTATCAAACAGAATGATACTTTAGTAATAATTTGATATTTATTTAATTAATTAATCTYACCTCAGTCTTTTAAAATATTAAAATATGTCCTAATCATAAGTGGTTTTTGTCTCACCATTGATTTCATTTGTTTAAATAGATAGGATGTCACTTAATTTATTTTTTGATCGTTATATGTGTTCATTTTATTTTTCAATTTGCTACGTTTTTTGACTGTTTACTTCTATTTATTTTATATTTTACTACGATRAAACTCGTAATCTAAATCACTTTATGCAACGATCATTATCACTTTTATCGAATTCTATCATGGCACGATATAAAATAAATATGTATATGTTAGTGATATAAAAATTTAAAAATAATACTATGCGCTAATATTTTTCAAATAAATATCTCAATTTACTGTATATAGTTGACGCATTTGGAGTCAAACTTGACTGGGAGCCATCCTAAACATCATAAGCGACTTCTGGAGATACAAATCATCCTAAACTTGGGTACGGCACTAGTCGCACAATCGAGTGCAGGGCAATGGATTCATGAAATTAATTCTTCAACGACTTTGAACTATGGGATTGCTGGCGTTGATCGTCGAGTCACCGAATATCTTTTCTCTTTAACTTCCAAGTTCCCCACTGTGATAGAAATACTTGGTTATTTGAAACAGATCTCCCGTGTGAAAATCGTCTCTGTGGGATCCCGTCGGTGTATGGGTTTCTTGATTTTCTCGACCCAACAGAACAGAGTTTTGTACTTTAGCCACAGTTCCATATGACTCAGAGGGACCTCTGAAACGGAAAGGGGAAACACATATGGGTCGCAAACGCAACAGAGACCACAAAATGATGATACTTTATGGAACCATGTTTGTCTTCTATTTCCTTCATCTGCAGATCATTTTGTTAAAAGAATAATATGAGAATGAYTTAATTATTGAATGAATAAGAACAGCTATTATATAGCTTTATAGAAGTAAATTTAAGATAAAAATACTTCCACATTGTAACTAGAAACATGGTAACATATTTGACCAAGTTCAACTAGTAACATCTCGTAAAGATCAGGATATTATTAAAAACAGATTAAGAAACTAAAATCTTATCAGCTAGCTTTTCCTCAACTCCTGAAATGACTCCAACATGAGCAGCTGATTAATTATGTTTGCTGTTTGTTGCTGCTGTGTTCCACATTATCTCAGCTACACAACTCCTCTATTTCACCGGATCTTGCAGGAAATGGAACCGTACATCAATGTGCTTGCTCCTACTGTGCATTACAGGGTTCTTTGCTAACTTGATGGATGAACTATTGTCACAGAAGATGATGGAGTTTTCACTACTGCATAACCAAGCTTCTTAAGTACTTTTTTCATCCATATCACTTGACAAGTGGAAGCTGAAGCTGCAACGAACTCGACTTCAGTTACGCTGAGTGTGACTATTGGTTGCTTGCGTGAGGACCAGATCATTGCAACTCCTGTTAAAATAAAAAAATAACCGGATGTGATCTTCCTACCTTTTATACAGCCAGCATAGTCATTGTCAGCAAAACCGATCAACTCTCTATTCCATTCTTTCTTATAAAGAATACGAAACTAATGATGCATTGAAAATAGGATAGAACTCTCCTGGCTACGGAAAAAGGAAATTTTATAGGCCTTGACATGTACCTAGTAAGCAAGCTGACCGCGTACATTACGTTAGGCCTTGTAGCAGCTTGTGGCGGTTAATACATCATACTTCCCACTAGTTGCTTTATAATGAGTCATTCACTTCTACTCCTTATTCATCTTTAGAAATTTGGAGCCTGGAATAATTGGATTCTGGACTGAATTACTATGCTCCACCCCAAACCTTCTCAGACCTTCCATCACATATTTCTTTTGACATATAAACATGCTGCCATCATACTGCAATACTTCAATAACAAGAAAATGCCTCATTTTGCCCAAATCTGACTTATCAAACTCCCTCATCATAGAATTCTTAAATTCATACATCATAGCTTCATCATCTCAAGTATAAATTAAATCATCAAAATATAAGCTAGTAATTAGACAATTACCTTGTTTTGTTGATTTTGGTAAAGAAAGTTTGCTCATTATTATCCTTCTCGGCACCCTCTCKCAAGAAATATGACTCAATCTGGCTGAACCATGCTCTTGGTGCTGCTTGAGTCTGTAAACCGCTTTATTGAGCTTGCACACTTTATGCTCCTCCTCTTCATCCCATAGCCTCTTGGTTGTTCAACATAAACGTCTTCGATGAGCTGTACATGAAGGAAGGATGACTTCACATCAAGTTGAAACACATTCCAACTTCTCTATGCTTCAAGAGTTAGGATCATTCGCACCGTGTCCATGCGAGCTACAAAAGTATATACTTCTTCATAATCAACTCCATGTTATTATGCGTACCCATTTGCAACCAAATGAGCCTTGTGCATTTCAACTTCTCCATGCTTATTCAATTTTATTTCGTAGACCAATTTGACTCTAATTCTTTTAGCATCCTTCTCAAGTCAAACAAACAAGAAGTGCCATTCTTCTTAATTGAGTTCATCTTTGTATCCATAGCATGCCTTCATTTTTCATCTTTTAYTGCTTCCTCATAACAAATTGGGTCTGAATTAGTAAATCAAGCCATATTAGCTTGCACATCTCCATCAGTAAGGCCTAGACCACATGAAATCAATGGTGCTCTTCTATTTTCTTAGTTTTCTTATCTTCATCAGAAAGGCCTTCACCAGAAAAATAATCCTCCATCTATGTTGGTGCTCTTCTGTTTCTAACTTCTCTTGTATTTGAAGGTTCAGGAATATATAAGTTTTTAGGACTGGGAATAATCTCTTCACTGCTCTCTCCTATAGTTTCCTCTTCGAACTCATGCACGTGATCATGGTGCTCTTCTTCATCTCCCCATTCCAAGTCCAGCGTAATATTCTTCATAGTTTGCATCCCAATTCCACTTCTTGTCCTCCTCAAAGACAATGTCCYAGCTAACCACAATCTTCTTGGACACCGGATCATGAAGTCTGTATCCTTTAATTCCTCACTCACCCCAAGCAAAATATAGTTGWGAATCTYATCTTCAAGCTTTGTTCTTCGAACATCAGGGAAGTGTGCATGTTTAATACTACTTAAGACCCTGAAATGGTAAACATAAGGCTTCACCTTGCTCCAAGCTTCTTTCGGTGTCGTATCTTTGACTAACAAATTTGGACATCTATTAAGAACATAGAAGGTCCAATTAACAGCCTAGGCCGAAAGGTTTCTGAACACCTTTTGCGATCAGTGAGCTCCTCACCATATTCATCAGAGTCTTATTCTTGCTCTCTGCTACACCGTTATGTAGTGATTCGTAGTGGGTGGTTGATGTGGATGAAAATCCATTGACTTTACTAGTAATTATATGCATATTTTCACCCTTTTTAAGATGATCAAGTACTACTTTGTACTATTTTACCTTGAACAATGCTTAAATTCATTAAGTGACCTTACTTATGCAATAGTGTAAAATTATAGAATTTATATGCTATTACTAAGGTAAAATGCCCTATTTTGTAGGAAGAAATGATTCTAGAAATAAAATAGAAGGTTACTTGATGAAGAAGTAAAACTTGTGTAGATGTGGATTTGGTTATCTTGAGATAAGGTTTAATATCTTAGGAATGTCATTGAATATTGGAGACACCTATGTGCAACCCATAAAATCATATGAGACTTCGACTTTTCTTCGCGTTCCTTAAGCTAAGTAACTCCGACAGGTAGAACAACTTAGTGCAGTAGGAATAAGGACCAACAAACTGAAAGGATGATGTCATTTTTTGTTTTAATTTGCGTTTCTATTGTAGCTAAACCTTTGCTGCAGCATTTTGTTCAGTAGCCATTGTTGTAGGTTGTGTGCAGCATTGATGTTTTGACTTCTTGAACATTAGTACATTGGGGATTCTTAACTCTAACTCACTTTTAAGCTTTTACTCATCTCGTGTGTGCGATTACTGTGATTGTTTCCAAATCCTTGCAGATTAGATAATTTTAGCTTATTTTACTTTAACAACCAACAACCATTTGACTTTATTAGGAATTTAAACTATTACTCTTGAATCAACAATGCTTGTGAGATGATATTCTTATTCAATGTATATTATTTATAGACTGTGTATACTTGTATGAGTGAAGTTTTATTGTATATTCGATTTTGTCTGTAAGTGGTCAACTGCCTCTTTATTCTATTATGTCTGCAGAAATCATTGAATTCATTTGACATGAACTCCCTCCATGATCTATTCTTACGTATTTTATGGGCAGAGCTGTCTCKTTTTCAACATAACTCTTAAATAATTTTAAAAAAAGCTAAAGATGCATCTGCTTATAAACAAGAAGATGGACCAAAACTTCCTATTGAAACCGTCTATGAAACAAATGAGATACATGTTGTGGCTGTTGGAGATGGGAGAAACTGGTCCACAAAAGTCAGCATGAATTAGTTCAAAACTCTCTGATACTCTCCACATGCTTTTCTTCGGATTGGCATCTCGATGTTGCTTCCATTTCAGGCAATCACCATATATAGTTTTGGACTCAAAGAAGTTTAGCAAGCCTCTCACCATTCCTTTGTTTTGTAGAGTTTTAAGACCCTTGTAGTTGATGGCCATATTTATGGTGCCAAAGGTGAACTAGTTTTTGATTGATCACTTGCAGACACACTTCTTTAGCTTCCTTCTTGATTGGTTGTGTGTTTGATAAAAAAAAAAACATCCTATTGGTTGTCATATTTGTTTGGATAATCAAGCCCCTTGAAAGATGATATATTCAAAATTGATTTGATTAAATTAGCATAGCTAATCCCTTCTCTTGTAGCTGCCCGATACTAAAAAGGTGATTTCACAACTTCGGCACATAAAACACCCCTGTTACAAGGTTATTAACACCTTCCAAAGATAGCCTCACAATTCCTTTTACAACAAGGCTCATTCGTGTATAGTTTCCTAGCTGGACTGTCTGTTTGAACCCCTCATGTAGCTCATAAATTAGAGATGGATAACTGCACATGTGGTTGCTATAAACTAAGTCAAGAAACAAACCATTATCTCGATTCACTCCATGCGATTCAACATAGGCCATGAGAAGCATTTTCTCTGACTCGTCCAGCTTTGCATAATTTACATTTTTCCCCAAGTTGGAGACTCATATTGAAAGTGTCCTAATTGATGGCATTTATAGCATTCAATCATTTCCTTGTTGTAAGATTGGCATCCCTTACCTCTGCCTCGTACTCTAAATGCAGTCCTTCCACGTCCTCTTCCATTGTAACCAATATATTGTGTCATTTTGATGCTTGCTCTTAAACACTGCTCCTATTGAATTTACAATGAAAGAACTTTGCAACTCATCGATAGATAATGTATCAAATCTTAAATTCTTCAATCGAGATAACAACATAGTTAAACTTCTCGGTCAAAGTTCTAAGGATTTTCTACACAATTATCACATCCTTCATCTGTTCACTGTTGCTTCTSATATTGTTGGCAACTGTCATGACTCGGGCAAAATAATTGGTGAGGGTCTCCCCTATTTTTTTCTCCAGAACCTCGAAATCCCTCCCCAAACCTTGGAGAATAGACTGCTTAACTTTGGTGTTTCCCTCGTACTTCTTTTTCATGGAATCGCAATCTATTTTGATGTGTCCTTCAAATTTATTGAAGAATTAGTCTATCAATTGACTGAAATAGATAATTTTTCACCTTATGATCGTTAATCTTAGCATTCTTCAGCTACATCTGTTGTGCTTCTATCAACATAGTTCCTATTCTTGGTTCTTCAACATCAATCTCAATAATGCTCCAGAGACCCTTCGATCACAAGAGATTCTACGTCAATATACTCCAATGATCATAATGACCATTGAAGCGTGGGATAGCGGTTGCAGGATCTCTTTTTCTTTCTCTTCACTGTTTTTTTTTTTTTTTTTTTTTTTACTCTCTCTATTTAAGTCACCTAAAACTGCGACTCTCTCTTTTCCTCATGCCTAGTGGAGGACCCGATACCAGAATGTTAGAAACATTGAACTCAAGAATTTGAATAAGAATGCAAAGAACAATCTGGGAATGACTTAATTACTTAACTAACAAAAGCAGCTGTTAAATAACTTTACACAAATAGATTTAAAATAAAAATACTCTCCCGTTAGAAATGAAAATGTGATAAAAGATTTGACCAAATTCAACTAGTAAACAATCGGTAAAGATTGAAACATTATTAAAAACAAATTAACATACTAGATCTTATCACATTTGGGCCATTCTGATGAAGGTCATGCTTTGATATAGTAGTTTGGGCAGAACTTCATTGTAYCTCTMGATGCCTCTGTGKYATGTGATTTCTGTAGATATTCTTCTCGTTCAAAGACAATGTCCTGGAACTYGAGTACTGTGCTGCAACAGGGATTGAATGCAATCAGTTTAGGGGTTAGGTGATCGGTCAAGACTTGGGTTGCAGTTAGCTTCCAAGGAACCATCCGCCCCAACGGCAGCCTCTTCCAGCTTCTCATATAAAAATGATTAACCTTTTTGACTTCAGTGGCTCCCGAATTCCCCTTGAGATCCGCTAACTTACAAGTCTGACTGATCTAAATCTATCAAATACCTTTTTCTCTGGTCACTTCCCATCAGAGTTGTCACGGTGTTCAATTTGATCTATCTTGATTTACCTCATTCATTTTCTACCGGTTGGCCAATTGGGTTTGAGGATGAGACCTTTACGACATTGCTTCGAAACTAAACCGGTTTGAAAATGCTTCTGTTGACTACGTGAACATCTCAGAAGTTTCCATGATTCTGTCTTCTAGCACACATGTTCCTTTACCAAGCTCAACTCCATGGTATTGTGTTTCATCTTCCAAACCTGCAAATGCTGGAATTAGGTGGCAATGACGACTTCCTAGTCCTGTGCCCAAGCTTAACCAAAGTGGTGTACCATCTCTCGAATGGTTTTTAATTCGTTACACTCAGGAACACTACCTGATTCAATTGCATAAGTGCGCTTATTGAATAATATAACCTGAGGAAATTATCCCAAAATCAATTGACAACATCACGCGGATTATACGAATGAACTTCTCAAATAACCATTTCCATGGCCCTATTCAATAAATAATTGCACACGTCAATCAATTTGTTTTTTTGTATCTTTCTGATAACTATCTCGAAGGTCGAATTCTGATGTTTTTGCTAACCTCCAAAAGCTACGTGTTTTAGAACTCTCCCCAGATCCATAGTCAACATGGCAAAATTAAGAACTTTTAAGCTTGATGATTTTAGTATCTGGTCCGCTTCCCTCCAATGCAAGTGAGTTTCAAATGCGAAAAAATGGTTTACTTGCAGCTTAACCAACTAAACGGTTCAATACCATCTTGATTGTTTCATTATCCATCATTAGCTATGTTAGTGCTTTCATATAATCACCGTACTGGCAAAATTGATAACTTCAAGTCTAAGACACTAGAGTACATGGATATGATCGATAATCAACTTCATGGTCCTGATCCTAGGTCAGTTTCAACACTTGCAGGTCTAGATCCCTGACTGATATTGTAGGCATAGGTATATTCTCAAATCTCAGTAAACTTGTGGTTTTTGATGTTTCTTACAATAATCTGTCATTGACTATCMACAACAGTGTCCACATGAAGTTTCCCCATCTTTCTTCATTCCGCTTAGTTTCTGGATAGCTAAACAAATTTCCAGATTTCTTAAGAAACTCAAAAACTATTTCACTTTCTTGATCTTTCAAACAATAACATCAATGGTGAAAACCCCAACTGGTTTAGCTCCTAGTGGTCGGTCTCATTGTATCATCTTAATCTTTCTTACAATTTTCTTACTGGTTTTGGTGACCTACACTGGAAGAATCTACGGTCTCTTGATCTGCAAAACAACTTGTTTCATGGGTCATTTTCCCATTCCATCTGTCATTTGAATGTTATCCACGTCTTGTACTTAATGCCTGCTGTACTACCACAATAATTGGGGAGCATCAGTAATCAACTCTCTGTTGCCATTCCAGGATTTGCTGAGGATAATAATTATAATAATTTAAGGAACACTGGTCTGGATAGAAATAAACTAGAAGGGCAACTTCCACGATCTCTGATCAATTGCCCTCATTTAGAAGTGCTCAACATTGGGAACAACAACATAGTTGACACATTCTCGTGGTGGTTGGAAACCCATCTAGAGCTAAAGGCTCTGATCTTGAAATCCAACAGATTTCATGGTTCTACCAGCATTTCAAGAGCTAAATATTCGACCATTTGCAATGGATTCACTGGGCTTTTGCCTGCAAAGATTCTCCAAGATTTCAAAGCTATCATGAATACATATGGAACAAAAGGTTCATATATAGGGAAGTATATAGGTCCTGCTTGATGGGAGAAAATACATCAGAGCGAAAATCTTTAAGTGACGATCAACATTCTCCCAAATAACTTATGTAAAAACAGCGAGCATAAACAAATGAAACCAAAGAGAAAACAAATAATTTTAGTGTGAAAAAAACCTCCTCAAATGAAGGAGTAAAAACTATGGGACTCGTAAGTCACTTAAATCACATCCGCTATAATCAAATGGGTACAAACGTTCTCTCTAGCAAAGCTTAGAGGTACACAAGATTATTCATCAAGATAACAACAGTAATCTTGGCACAAATACAAGCATAAGAGAGTAAATATCAACACAAATACTTAGAACCTATTCACTGCACCAGTTTCGATTTTATCATGAAATACCTCTCTAGAGAACTCCAAATGCAAGATCCACCTTTTAGAATGTTCGTCTTGAACTCATGAACAACATATCAAAATTTGAAGGCGATCCAACGATTGAAATGTGAGAAAATCCCAATGGTATGCAGCAGCTTGAACTTGAAATAAATCTGATATTTTCTATAACTCTCTCTTCTCACCACTTGTTTTTTTCACTCTTAATCTCTTAGCTAACCTAGTTAGGATTTTGTTTATATACTAAGGCTAAGTGAACCTAATAATAAACCTCTTAAAAAATATTTGAACTCCTCCAAATAGAAGGTCCAAACCCAACACTGCTGACTATTTGACTATAGTGTTGAAGGGGCTCGAGGTAGAACTACTGAAGAGTATCCAAAATGTGCACAAATATTGATTTGTCAAGCAATAACTTTGAGGGAGAGAATCAAGGACTCATAGGAAATCATAATTCCTTTATCCTGCTCAATCTATCACATAACAAACTGAGTGGTCGTATCCCGTCAGAAAGAAATAAGAGCAGTCCTGAAGCACCAGTCCTCTCCTAACCATCTTATGGGAGAGATTCCTGAGCATTGACAAGTCTTCAAGTTCTAAACCTCTCGTAAAATCATCTAGTGGGACACATATCTCAAGGAAATCTATTTAACACCTATCGAACCACTCGTATAGTGGAAAGCACTATATGGATTCCTACTATCACAGGACTGCAATTATGACCTACCACACCTACCACCATCGAAATCTGAAGTAGAAATGAGCCAGATGTTTTCAATGGATTTACATAGAGAGCAGAGCAGTGCTGATTAAGGGTATGGTTTTGGAATCCCCTTTGCGATTGCTCATGGGATGCTCATATTCTTAACTGGATTCCCAATTGGTCGATTGAACTGGTTGAGGAAAGACTAGATGAGCAGCAGAAGAGATATGGCATAAAAATGAAACAGAATTGCAGTGGTTGTTGTTTAGACTTAAAATTTATTCTTTCTAGTATTAGTGGTCCAAGATTGGATTTCAGACGGAAGCCAATCACGCCGCAGTATACTAAAATAAAATCATCTCGTAAATCACAAAGACAAGGGATAATAATACTAAAGAGCAGAATATTTTACAAGCTTAGGTTAAGGATTGCTCATACTCTAGATCTGCTGTGCTTTTCTTCTTGACCATTTGGTTCAAGAGCGTTCTGAGGCACTGGACAAAATCACAGAACTCAAGCCAATATCTTCACTTCTTTTAGGGGAAGATAACCGATACTTAGACCATTCTTCCAATGCTTGGCGATGGAGAGCATTCATTCGAATATAAGGTCGTTTTTCTTTAATCAACTTCTCGGCATTTTTCCAATCATCTGCAACACCAAGAGCTACCAACAATGCACACATCACTGCAACACTTCTCCCATGACCTGGTAAAGTAAACAAGGAGCCAGGTAGAAATATGAATGTAAGAATTATCAAATATGGTAAAAGATATATTCTTTATAGAGGTAGGTCAGGAAGAGAAGGTATAGTTGGAGCATTTAATGCATTTCACTGAATTGAAACGAAAACTTTGACCTGAAATTCGAAACGAAACAGTGGTTGCAGGAAAATAGATGAATACTAACAAACACTTTCGTACACTCTATAAAGCCCCCTTTCTTATTCAAGCGAGAACATGCTTGCATATTTTTCACATTCAGCACGTCTATAAATGCAGCTTTTTTTCAAGTTATCTCAATGAACAGAATTTGCTTAGTGTGTTTTAAAGTGATTGCTACACTGTAAAATATGAGTTAACAACAAAGTAATGGACTTCTTCAGAGTTTCAATCCCAAACTGTTGCTTATTGCACATTTTGTTTCCCCCTTCCGATGAATAATCCTGAATTTTCCCCTATAAGACAGCAAAGGAACATCAAATGCTATGATCTTTTCAACTACACAGGCTAAGCAATATTTATAATTTCAATTGAAACTAAAATATCTTGTTCTTCTAATTATTACTTCATTTCACCAGTGATGGGGGCAGAATTGCAAGAAAACCACCAAATAGATATCATCTGTAACCAATGGCAAAATKACATGCAATCTGTAATGTTACCATAAATCGGAACTGATCTAAGTTTTGAAATCATGAAATTTGTGAACATATGCAAAAGATTTTAGCTTTATTTAAAGCTGTTGAYCAATATACATCTGGATCTTCAAGGATATGCAAAAACCTATGATGAAACGCGGGAAGAAATGCAATTGGAAATAGTATAGATGGTAAGCATCTTCCATTTTTAGCAATTTGATTATTACTAGTTAGAGTTTCAAAAGTGAATGTTTGAGAGCAAAGAAAAGCTAACTTGAAGGTAAAAATGAGAAATTCATAAGTCTCATTTTGATTACCTTTAACTACGGAAACCTCCCTCCGCCCAACAAGAAAGGGAGGAAAAAATTAGGTTGCTTTCGGCTAAAACAAGCTTTAAAAGCCCACAAAACACTTTACCAACAAACCAAGACCATGACACCACAAGGTAGAAAATTTGACACCAAACTACATAACTTTCTAAAGCGATCCAAAAAGCATAATCTGATTGACATTCTACAAAAACCAAAATGTTCATAAGTTTCAGAGCTATGCCAAAATATACAGAAGTATCGCCTGACATAAATATATGGAAAATCAGGTATGAAACTAACTGATTATGATAAAAGAAGGAATAAAATAAAGGAAGCCCTGAAAGTTGCATTATGCAGCTGAGGGAAATGACAGGAACAGCTTTGTGGACTCGTTTTTGTTTCTCTTATCAGCTATATCTAAAGGCATTGCAAAATAACTAGCTTAAACTTTTAACTGCTATCAAAGATCTAAACTGCACATTGCACATATATATAAAAGGATGGACACAATGTGTGAGATAAAGTTGGACATGCCCATAAACTTGTTTCTAGTGTTAATAGACAAGTAGGCATATCTTTTGAATGGTACAGTGAAGTGTAATTTTATTAAATTCTTTTCAAGGGAATWATTTTTATCTTGGTGAATGTTAGCAATCAGGACAACTGATCTGAATTCAAAAGTCTCAAAACAGGTCCTCAAATAAAGTGAAGTAATGATGGGGATAGGCGACATGCCTATATTGGCAAAATTCTGCACTTGCCCAAGAAATGATTGGGGTCAATATATCCTTTTAATCTTCTAGTTCACATTTTAGTTTTGTGTGTTGACATGAATGACAAGCGAGMACTTCAGCATATATAAACCTAAGTGTAGCACATGGAGGCTCAAAAGAGCAAATTAGAGGCATTCCCATAATCTTTTGATCTTGCTTCACAATTGGTTTGAGGCATCAATAACAGTTGGAACTGAGCACTTCCTAGAATAGCGTAGGAAGCTGCAACAGGATCAAATTGTTCTAAACTGTTCTACAGAGATGAAAAGACTCTCTTAATACTAGCAGATCCTAACACAGTTTCATTAATGCTCAATACAAAATAAAATGATGCTTACATGCAAGCTACTGCAGTAACTTCAGACGATTATTATTTGATATTCTAGTTGTTATGTATATTGACCACCTGTTATGACAATTAGGATCATTATATCTAGCATCTTAGTTGTAATTGATCAGGGGTCATAAAGAAAATTGCTTGTTATTTTTCTCAAAACCCTAATTTGCAACAGAGCCACTATCCACACTCTTCTAGAGTTACTGCCCTGAAACACAAATTTGAACAGGAATTGAAGTCCTTTTCTTCTTTTCATATCTCCACTTGCTCAAAGAAAAATAGAAACTTCACTAGAAGTAGATACCATTTCCAACAACAAATGATGTGGACYGGAAAAACTTTTGAAAAGCCAAAGAATATGCTGTAAAGCTTCCCAAGGAATGGTAAACTAAGGTATTCAGTTTCCTGTTCCTGATCTATAGAAAATGCCAATGTTAGTTGAGAAGTTCACTAGTCAAGTATAAGAATGTGAAGGCCTCATGCCCCAAAAGCAAGGTAGCCAGAAAAGCATATGACATAAACAAGTTCAAGCAATAATACCATCAAATCTTTCTCTTTCCGTAAAGAGAAAAGATTGTAGCACGTATATACCAATTATTTCACTAGTTAAACATGATAAGTAGAGTTGAAAGRCTAGTGACTCCTAACGTACCATAGGCACAATGGATGAATATTGGAGTGTTCTGAGCTCTCTTTCTACAAGCCCACTTCACAGCGGACTCTATGTCAGCCGGCTGAGGCGATCTTGTATCCCAAGTTGGAAGGCACAAATATGCATGTCCTGAAAATTCCATTTGTCTTGGCAACTCACAGGTGCAGTCAATGATGGCCGGGTTACCAGGGGGTAATCTAACAGGAGAAGAAGGCCAACCTCCAACATATAAACCCTCACAAATCTCACTGTAAGGAGGCTCACCACTCCTCATCCTCCTCAAGGCCGAGAAGGCTCGGACAAAATACAAGTACGGACTGAAAATAGCAAGTGCCCAGATAGGAAAAGTCCCATCCGATCGTTTTCCCAAAAGCATTGGGAGATTAATTGATGGGTGAGAAGCAATTGCAACCAAGAAAGATACCACAGATGCATATAAAAATGGTATTGCAAAGAGTCTGAAACCAAATGACCTCAGATATGCAAACAACAAAAACAAAGTTGCTGCCTTTAGTCCAATGAGGAAGGATATGCCCACACCCATTTCTTGTTTGAACAGACTCACAATAGTTGGAAAAATGATCAAAAGATTGAATTCAAGGATTTTTAGCGATTGAAGACATATGAGGAGAGTTTCTTTACTTGGTTGTGCGAGACCAATTACTTTGAGAAAGAGGACGCTAATAATCTGCAAAAAGGGAAAACGGAGGATTCAGAAAACAAGTAGAGAAAGAACGATAATAGCATCAAATTACTAAAGAATTATAGAAAGATATGCAGCCCAGATGATCTTGGTCAGCTGTAGGATCAATTAGAAATAACCAGAGTTAGGAATTGGAATCGGAGCCCATTTCCTTCCTTAAATGCCTTCTCTTTATTTTCCAACACTTTAAAGATTTCATCTTTCACCTTTTTGAATTTTTCCTGTTATGGAGAGCACCTCGCGTATTGCCCGGGCAAGTTGATTGTTGCATCCCCGCGCGAATATCAGGAGGAGCAAGCTGCTTCCTTATTTTTATTTTCCGGTCAACAAACTCAAAGTGTAAATTCGAAAATTTCGAACTAAATCACATCTCTATCTTATCTAGTTTGCATCTATATCAAAATAATTTCCTGACATATTACTTATGGTCTATTTTCKATTACACCAATATCATATAAGAATTTATGAAGTATATATTTATCAGGGAAGTTTTTTAATAGATTTTCATTTTTAATTTTTTATTACAATAATAAAAGAGAATGATATGTATATATCTTACCTAGGTAAGAGATTCCTAGTACGCTTCTTGATTAATGTAGCACAATCAACTCCTCCAACATCCCTTTTCACCTATAAAGGAAAGTGTAGCAAGAAAGTATATAAAAGRTTGGARCTTTTAACTAGTAAGATAGAAGGAAGATAGAAGAGGAGACATAGTATTGGAAGAATTTTAAACATTAGAAATGGTGTTGCAGGAATTTATAATATATATATACTGTACTTTGATTATTGTACAAAGAATATAATAGAGAAATTTAATAAAATATATATAAAAAAATTGTACTAGAAAATTTCTAGTCCATGTCTAATCGTTCATTTATATCATTAACTAATCATGGAACTCAATTTGATTCATATCTTAGGAATCAAATGCACTCCCAACGTAATAGGAAAAACCCTATATTAATAGTTATAGATTTAACCTCGAAAAAATATTCAAAATCGTCTCTATCATGCTCTATTTGTGCTAGTTTTTAATGAAACTGATAGAGTCCATATTAGTATGATATTTGTGGAATAATTGATTGAGTTTGAATATGTTTATTATGCTAATTATGTGTTTGATGGTACTTTCATCATTTTTTGGACTCTTGGAAGTTAGTGGAAGTAAAGAAGGCAATTTTGATGCATTTTTTGAGGCAAAATTCCAGCCGTACACGAAATCTATCACGCGAGCATGTAAGATGGACGAATTTGTAGGGATATTTTTAGTCTTAAAGTTTATATTTTGTAAGATCCCTATTGTATTGGGAATAATAAGGGATGTGTATCTAAGTAATTAAGAGTTGGATTTCATAAATTCATGGGTTTCCTAATCACAAGTGTGATTTATTTGTTATAGACATTGTGTTTTTACTTCATGACTATATGTTTTATCTGACCTAAAATATTGAGGAAGTATGAATGCAGGAAATCGTGAAATCTAATCATCTATCATATTTGTAAGTATGTATGTACTCTCTGTTTTTCATTAAGTTTGGGTATTGACTTTAGTCGGTAATTTGAGTTCATCACTGGATTAGACTCTTTATCTAGCTCAAATCTGTAATTCTTTGTTAGGTTTAAGTTAGTGGTAAATTGAAAARTTTATACTTGTCGTGAGTGTGAGTAATTTAATACAAAATAAATTAGCGTATGGATTTGTTGATTATGAATTGAGTTTTTCTAGTTCTTAATATAGTCGATTAGAGAGTAATTAATAAGGTATCTTCTTAATTATCATTACTTAACTAGAGATTGATTGTTATCAAGCCTCCCGAAAACTATAACCACTTTACTTGCAATAATTAAGCTATTCATCTATGATCGATCGAGTAGAATCAATGTGGAATTAAGAACTTTAAAATCGGATCTTTTCTATATATTATTCATAACATCTTATTTGTTGTTTCCTGATATTCTTGTGACTCATTTTCTTTAGAATAATTGATATTTTAGTAATCTTTCCAAAACTCTCATGTGGTCATTATTTAATTAAAAGAAATTTGTTCACCTATTCTTTGAGGAGACGATCTTACTCTACCCTATACTATTTTATTAATTTGAGAATGTATTTATTATTTTTGAAAGCTTAACAACATATTAGAAATAAAAAATACTTTCGCAACATAAAAGTTATTTGTTTGTGATCCACAAGAAAGTATTTTCTATAATATTTTTTWAAATTTATAAAATTACATTCAAAATGACATTTGAAATGAAAAAAATTATTACAAGTCCAAAATATAAACACGTAAGTTTTTAATTTTTTACTTTAATAAAAAATTTATTTCTATACTTTAAAACTAATTTAAATAGAGCAATTTTACCATTAAAATAGTATTGAACAACCTGCATCAAGGAAAAGCATAATGCTAAAGTGTTTTTAAAAAAATGCATCTCAAAAGGAAAAGATAATTAAAAGAGATCCTTACCACTAGTAAGTTTCCCCAGGAAGCTTAAATTTCTCTTTGGGTATAAATAGTTATCAATTTTTTTTTATCAGCCAGTTTTAAGTTATTTATTAAAAATAATTACATTTATTTTGCCCACTAATAGCAAATAGAAATACTAATCAAGAAAGAAAATCTTGATCCGGCTGCCACATTCTGCTGTTTTGGGCATATGTGGAACCATTTGATCATTAAGCATTTGCAGAAGCTCTTTCATGGCTTCCATTCTTGAACTCGTCGAGAACTTCATCACAACCCGAGTTCCTAGTGACAGGATCAGTCGGAGGAGACTGGCGTCGCCGCTGCTGCTCTCCGCTGGAAAGGACTCTGTGCATAGCTTTCATGAGGCTTCTCACTTTGCGGGAATTGTTTGATGATTGATTCTGTTCATTTGCGTTGCTCACAGCTCTGCTGCGGTGCTCCTCGCTGTCGTTCTCCGGCCAGCAGATACTTCCCTCTTCTTGGTTTGCGTTGAACTTGGGAAGCTTTTGGTATTTCATGGTCTACCTTCTTTTTCATACCACAAGAGAAACAAACAAATATTCAAGAACCATTTATAAGAGTAATAGGCATCCTATGACTTGTGAGGACAATGCAAATGACAAAAACAAAAAAACAAAAAAAAAAAGATGCAGAAAATATGATTAGATTGGTAGTTGTACCTTTCACAGCACAATGAATCACAATGCCTTAACGGCAAAAGTGTTAGTTTCTGGTTTAACAACGAAATATGAAAGTCACTCCCATAACTTCATACACAATTCTYAGCTACTTTCTGCTACTAGTGCAATTCTTTGGCCACCTAACCATATATTGCTTTTCCTGGAGGATAACACTCCCATTTTCTAAATGCATCATTACCAACTCATCAAGATAGAGTCCCTTTAGCCCGGAAAAGATGGATTTGTTACTCATTAGGCAAATGAAAAAAAAGAAAAATAAAATGAGAAAGCCATTTATTTCTTATCTGTTAAGAAACTGAGTAATTTTTTTTTTTTACATATAAATGTACATAATTGCGCATCTGATTAAACATATAAATAATCATGCATATCAAAAGGAAGAAAAGAAGAAAACAAAAGATCAAACAAGAAATACCTGGAAGAGCCACAATGTAGTGATTCTTTTACATACCTAGGATGAATATTCCATATTCAAACCAATAGGAGGAGTGGAAAGAAACAAGATAATGAAAAAAATTAAAAAAATCTAATGTGTTTGATGAATTCAGGAGTTTCTTTTGTGGGAAGAAGAGGAGGAGAAGAAAAAGAAGTTTCTTTTCCCCTTTCTTTCACGTCAATGATATTAATATTGTGGATGATGCAGGTTGATGCTATATTTCCTCCATTATATATATATATATATATACACATACATACATACATAGAATTAGGTGGAAATTTTAATTTTTTTATATTTTCTTCGAGAATAAAAGAAAGATTGATTTATATATTTTTTCCAATGGAGACACAAAATGCTAGTAATGAAGGACAAGAGAGAAAAATGTTTTTAAAAATTTAATAAATATTTTTAATTTTTAATAAATAAGCAAAATTATTTGTTGCTTCAGATTTCTTTTCAAAATAACATTTATAATTAAATTAAAAGGCCGTTTTAAAATATTTATCTKTTAAACTATTAGAAATAATTGAGAATAAAAAAAATTACAGATGCCAATAAGCAGAGGAGAATGAGCCTAATGAAAAGAACAGAAACGGTACCAATTGGCGGTTGTAGCACCTCAACGTCAGGGGTGAATGGTTTAGATTGACGTATGGAGCTGTAGACGAGTCTCCAGAAGCACTATTGAACCTACTTAGGCCCATCTTCATCGGATACTGATGGCGGGTTAACTATCAAGATCAAGACCAAAACTAATAAGCTTCAGCCGGCATTCGACATTCACAAGAAACTCACTAGCATACGGTGGAGGTTGCGTAGTACTCAAATTTGAAAATCAGAATGGAACTCCAAAAGGGTGTTCAAAGATGGGTTATTGATATCTCCAAGTGGAACCCATCTCCGAATTACTTCTCTTTTGTCATGTCTTTTCTTCCCCAGCATGAGCATTCCTCTATTACCAGGTCTGTATTCCCAATTTTGATTTGATTGCCTGAAAAGTTTGATAGTATATCAGTATTTAGGGTGTCCAATGCGTTATGTTTTTATTCACGTTCTTGTGTGAGCATGTGGGTTCTGTTTGGTTTCCTCAAATTTGTATCTCCCACTTTTATGATCACCTTATAGTACGACCTGTTTTTTGTTCTWAATGTTGTTATAAATATTTCCTGGGGTGAAAGTTCATGCTTTTATTGTTGACGTCATACAGCAAAATGGCTTACTGCTTCATTTGAGGGGTGGAATGAGTGTCGAGTTGTTTAAGTTAGTTTGCAATTAGTAGTGTGGATGCTAAGGGTCTTAAGAAAGCCTAAAGACAGGCGTTGAATGATTTTATTAGGTTTGTAAAAGTGGAAGATCGAAAACGGGCACTTGTGAGCAGGTTATTGCAGTATGCATTGGTTCATCAGGTCCTGGGGATCCCATTTGATGAAATCATTATCAGGCGCACTGTTGAGGGTAAACCCTATTTGGTATGGCTGCATTTGAATAGAGTATACAGATACTATTTTTTCTGCTTACTTTGAGATGTTTATTTATTTTTGGTTCTGGTAAATATTTAGGGTGTACTTGGTTGTTAATAATATTCCTAATAAGTTTGATAATTTATGACTAGCTAGGTAGCTTCATTGTGTATTTTTTCTGGTGGTGGCTCAAGATTTCGTGATGACAAAATTATCCACTCTTTTTTGTGATCCACAATTGCATGCTGTTGGTAGTGGTTCTTTTCCCCTCCCTTTCTTGCGGATTGAGAAAATTTGTATCAGTTAAAACACATCACCGAACAATTGATAACATTTGGAGTAGTTCAAGTAATAGAATGATACCAGGAGAGCTTTCTTGTGGATATTATGTACGTAGAAGACACTCAAAATTGCTTGTCTGCGATTATTGGAAAAGTCCCACTGGAACATTCTGTTCAACTATTCCTTGATAAAATTCTCTGTGATTTTTATTCTTATTTCTTTATCAGTTCGTTCTTAGGGTAACTGGATATATATTGAATTGATCTTTGAAATAATCAGGCAATATATGCTCCATGAATCCAGATTCCTGGTTCTTATCAATATGTCAATAAGTAGGCAACTAAACCACTTACGAACATCCAAATAACTGCTTCTATTTGGCTTTTGTGTTCGTAATCAAAAGAAATATTCCTACTTACTTCTGATCCTTTCTTTTCTAAGCTTCTTCAAGCTTCCCATTCAACTACCTGCACCCATTTATGCAAATTACGTAYTTTAATGTGTGATTTGGGTACTTCTCTGATATTGAAGCATCAATCCATTTTCAGTATGAGTTCTTGTTTGCATAGTTTTCTCAGGATGGCTCTTCTTAGCAAATCCAATATTTAAGATTACATAACACAGAGTAAAACTCGAAGGTTTAATCAATGTTAGTACGTTAGTCCCATTTCCTGTCCACCAACACCAGAACCTATTACCGTCAATTCCTTATTGTTTAATGTGGATGTCTGATAAGTATCTGTCAGAGGGTGCATTGCCGGCTATATGATGTAGTTATCTATGCAATTTTGAGATGTTGCCCTTCTATAGGACGATATAAAAATGCAAAGTTTAAGATGTTGCCCTTCTTTTACAGGACTTCCATAAAATGACCAAGGAATTTCCAAACTTCAACTTTAACACATCACATGACGGTCACTATGTGGCAATAGCTTCTGAACCGGTCTGCCTTGTGGGGTTAGATATCGTCTATCATTCTACTCCCGAGAAAGAATCAATAGAAGAGTTCATCAAAAACTTCTCAAAGTACTTCTCGGATGTTGAATGGTCTGACATTACAGAAGCCAATTCTTCCATTGAGTTACTCAATCGGTTTTACAGGTATGGTTGTTTTGCATGGTTTTGAGTACTGAAGTGATTCTGGAAATTCTAATGAAGTGCATGCTTATTCTATTCAATTGCTAGAAAGACAAGGGACTAACTACCTCCACAAAATTCACATAAAGGGAAAACATAGTGGAGAAACATAAAAAATGTCAAATAAATTTTCTCTTTTTCTTTACCGGATCTTGAAGATTGTGACATGTCATCTGGAAACAGTGTGAATCATTTAATCTATCGATCTCTGACTATAAAATACATTATCTCATTCAATGCAAGTTCTTCTCAGTGTGCATAAATGAATTGCTCTCATGAATAGAAATCACAAATCTTMCTGTACCTTTCAACAAGTAGTCCTCTAACTATTTCAGATTACCTACTACTTTGGTTGATCACTCTGAGATACATCCAGTAACGAAGTTCTTACCTCAGTACAAATCCAAGAGTTAACTTCCCATGACATTCTAACTTCCTTCAGGGCTGTAATATGATTTTCATCAGTATTTAAATAACAGATATAATCAGCTAGAACTTTGCGAGATTGTTATGCTATCATCCACATAAAAACTATTAAACATAATTGTGTAATGAATGAAAAGCTTCAATTCAGTAATAAAAAAATTAATGCCCAACTAACTTAATATGAGAAAAGCTTAAGGAAAGTAGGGAAATTTTTAACTTAAAGCTGCTTACACCTTCTGCAGATATTGGTGTCTGAAGGAAGCATTTTCCAAAGCCACAGGTGCTGGGATGGGGAATACGCTGAACAATGTCGAATTTCATCATGTGGGCTGGAAAAGCATATTTGTCAAAGTYGATGGTAAAAGATTAGAAGATTGGCGATTTTGGCTGCTTGAACTGGGAAACTGTCACTCTGTAAGTYTCTTTTGTTGCTCATCGTCCTTTTACTAGTTCACCACTTATAATGAATTCCTTCTTCTTATGTCCTAAAATAGGGAAAATGCCAAGCATGACTGTCTTCAAGAACTATAGCAAATTAAATCAGAAATCCTCGATATAAATATATATATATATATATATATATATATTATCGTGGTAGTGACCTGGGATCAGAAGCAAGATTTTGCCCCCATCAATTGTCTTAAAACAACATGGTCTCAAAACTCCTTATACCATATGGTAGAATTTCAAATACCCTGGTTCAAAATTTTTCCTTTTATGCGGATTGTTAGTCATTGCCCTTGTCATTAAATTCTTAATGCAAACCCGCCCAAACTTGTTCACAAACATGGAATCAGGAAAGTTCTCTACTACTCGAGYCTTTTAATCAATTTCCTAACAAACACCAGATGCGCTCTTCATTTGTGATTGTCAAGGATCTAAAACCTCAGCCAAGGCTTGATATAAATAATGCAAGGGCTCAGTTTTTTCAACAGATCATTCTGCCAATATCTCTGGCTTCAATTGGGAGCCCTCTTTGTTCATTATTTAACCTTTTTCTCCATATAATATCATGAACTTTATCGCTAAACAACATTGATAATTTGTGCCACTACATCTCTGTTGGTCAACTTAGTATTACATAACAGTGGCACCCTCTTCTCTTTGTTGTACATTTCTGTTAAACCATTTAGGGTTAGAGACTAATTATTTGTTTTGGCTGCATAAGTTTCCTTCTTGCTTAGTGGCGTGAAGTCTCTTTCCACGCATTCCAGGTAGCTATTGCAAGGGGCCACCCAAGATTTGCCACTACAAATTACCGAAAATCTTTGAGACAAACTGAATTTGATGACAAAGAATACAATCTGGGACTTGATCTTCCAAGTGTACATTTCATGTTCCGGATGGTAGAAGACCTGTTTCCCCTTACCCATGGAGCTGCTGGAGTAGAAACTGATACTTCAAAAAAGGAAAGTCTTGTGCAAGCATGAAGAAATAGTCGAAGGGCAGGCACTCTGATAGTTACGTGGAGGAAAGGAGAGGATGTGATTGGTCAGTCTTGGTGGCGATGAACTTCTACTGGTMTTCGGGCCCTCATTTCGTGGCTATACCGACAATCTAGGGCACGTGTGGAGCTGCCATCTGTCTACAAGCATCCCCCATGATAAAAAAAGTGCCCAGATGAAGTGCCTGAAAGAATTGAAAAAGAGGAAGAATAGTATGCTGTAGTTTTGCTGCAGGATTGTTCGACTTTTCCCTGTTTTCAGAATGCCACCAGTACAGCTGCCCCTCTTTTACATTGAAGTGTTTGGAATCCCAATTTCTGTGGATAGGGATTTTAGTAACCAATTTTATGGAATTATAGTAGGTCTAACTTGTATACTCAGGAAATCATCAAGCATGGTCTATACTTTAGCACCCACTCTAGGTGACTCAAAAATATTTAGCAAGTTTATGATGTTTGAAATTTAAAGCAGCAGCATGTGAAAGGGATAACTTATCAAGACATCATACAAATAGTTTTTGAGGTTGGACAGTCTTTCTTTACATGGAAATGTTTTCTTCGTCATTGCTCAAGGACAAGTAATGCTTAGGTTTGGGGGTTTGATGAATGTGGAATTCATGCTTTATTTTAGTATTTTATGAATTGATCTAACCATAAATGATGGTAAATAAATGTGAATTCCCTTCGCCTATATAAACATTTGTCCCATAAAGCATTAACATGGAAATTGATAAAGAAATGATCAAAATCTAGAAAATATTTGAGTATTTATGCTCCTTTTGTAAACAAATCTTAATGTTGCCCTTGGAATGCCAATGATTTAGAGCTAAATCTGGAGGAGTAGGATGGGTGAAGAGATGCTGCAGTGACGTTACAACATCATGTTGTCTGTACAAAACAGAAAAGTGAAAAGCTAGACGGCATAAAGAAGTTTGTACACATACTAAGTAAAGAGTTGGGAACAAAGACAATTGACCCTTTACGCACAATAGAAGACAAAATACAAGTACTACCCTAGTTTTGACTATCAGCAAGAAAATAGCACTGATTCATTTCCACTCATAGGGGGCAGCAAGCGACTAAGACTCTAAACACACATTCACTTCAGCAGCAACCAAGACATCAAGAGGAAAAGAAGACTTGAGATGGGAGAAGAAAAGCCTAGCTGTGAGGAAGACACAGCAGAAGATCTAAAAGCCAAATTTTTTCCGTACTCTCCTCGGGCTTAGTGTTCTTACCTTATCTCTTGTTTAGCTAATCATCAACTGGGTATTTAAGTTGTATGATGGATATGCACAGGAGCTACTTTCATATTTAGGARGGATTGTTGATGAACTTAAGTTTGTAATGAAGCTTTAAATTTTCTTTATGTGGTGAAGCTTCGTGAATATTCTTGGGTTGCTAATTTATTAGAAATTGAGGAATATAGTTTTTTCTCATCAAACCTTTGAAATGCATGCTAGATATGGGATTCTTAGTTGAGTTTGCATAGGAATATGACTCGACTTAGCTAGAGAATCAAGGACCAATAAATTCTTGTCACATCGTTCTCATATGAAGAACCACTTATCTTTATCGCGTGTAGAAACTGCTTTATTCCATTTGATCTTTTTTGTAAAGACAGCATGATGTTGCCGGATAGTCGCAACATCTTTTCGGCCAGCCTACTCTTCCACATTTAGATCTAAATCATTGGCTCTCCAAGGGCAACATTGTAATTTGCCTACCGAAAGGAGAAAAACTTCAATATTTTCTCGATAATTTCTTTATCAATTTCCATGTTAAATGTTATATGGGACAAATGTGTAGATAAACAAGAGAATTGACATTTATTTATCACATTTACACATCATTTTGGGATTAGATCAATTCATAAAATAAAGCATGAATTCTACATTTATCAGCTCCTTACACTGGGTTCTCTGGAAATTGATCACACAGAGAGAGAGCATCTTGGGGAAAGTGCCTTGTATATAGGAGCCAAAGTTGTTGATATTGAACATGTATAGAGAACACATCCATACTGTATAATAAGTTTCTGTAATGGCTCAAATCAGTCCAGTGGATATCTAAGTGGAAAACAAGGGATAACACTCGGCAAGGTCATCCATATCCCAGCTCTGACGATAATGCAGAGGCTGAACAATGATCCATTGAAGCTGCGAAGAATCAGGGACAGTAATTCACTAAAACTGGGACCAAATTGACAGCACAATAAATAAAGATGGTGAACAAGAAAAACTCAAGAATATGCCTGACATGTTGAGCACCTATAGAAACAACCATGAAGTGTAAGGACATAGGAGTCCATGTGAATTGGATGCAACGGGAGAATTTCAGTCTGTTCAAGGGTAACAAAACAAATCCTTCATAAAGAAATGGACATTTGCCGTGCACAAATGAGTAAAGAACTCGAAAATACAAGAAATGTTGGTAGATCATTATTCCAGCAGCTTAACAATCAATTTAATCAATTAATAAGATCTTATAATATTGTTTGCAGCATCTTTTAGAAAGCTATAAAAACAGAATAAGCGTCATTACAAAATCAGTAAACAAACAGAAATAAATACCATATCTAAAAATTGATCCGGCAGAGGTASGATGGCCTGAGAAGCAGCTTCTTTATCTTTTCGCTTCTCTTGCATCCTGTATTCCAATATATGCACCAGCAGCTAGCACTCAACTAGACTAAGATTATAGATGCCACGAAATAAGAACAAACATAGAGAAAGGAAAAAACAAACTACAGCACAATCAGTCTTTTGAGAAATGGTAGGTCAGTTTCTGATACAGGGAAACAACCTGGCAGAATGTGACGGCCTTGTCCGAAAAGTGTAGCAGCAGAAGCCCCATAAAATTCCGTGACCCTTCAGGCTGACAACAAATAAACTGTTCCAAAAATAGGCTCTCTTGTATTCTCACCATTCTAACTTTAAGCCACTGCAATTCTGTAAAAGTCTGAAAGCTCATGTAGACAAGACAGAAGAGGACCAACCTGCATAGGCGGGCCAGTGAAAGAACTTGTCTTGCTCGAGTATAAGAGAACCAAACTGAAGCAGTTCTGGATCAGACACTATTGCATCATTTCTGGAGAACATCCTAAAAAAGCATAAAGCAACATGATTGATCTGGTTTGTAATATTCTGCTTCATTTGAACAATAGGATCCTAGATAAACAGGTAACAGATGATTGTTCTCTCAGCTCCAAACTTTCAAATGATTCTCTCAACTATCGGACAAATAAATGCGTGATAGTTCTTTCAAGGTACCGTCAACATATCCAGGGACTATTTGAAGAATGAGGAAGCAGAAATTCTATATCAGGTACATCCAAGATCCAACTGTAAGGATTAAGGGACATGTATATTTTTCCAGCACTCAGAGGATGGAAGAAGTAAGCAAGAAGTCAAAACAGCCAGGAGTATATCTACATACTAACAAATACTAAAACAACATCATAAGTACACAAAACTTAGAAGCATCTACATTTGCACAAAATGAATCTCTTCCCCGCACCCCCCCCCCCCCCCCACACCCTTTTTTCCCTCTTCCCTGTCTTTTCACTCTTTTCCACTGTTCAACAAATTAGAAGGAATTTTTAGTGCAAATAAGCAAGATTATAGAAACACCAATACCTGGGAATCCAAAAGCTTCAGTAATCAAGCAACACAAGGGATATATCACAAGTAACCGTAACAAGATTCATCCACAGATAGCCATTGATATATCCTTCTTTGAATTTCAAGAAGCAAGATTTACATCTTTGCCTTCATTTGTTCAACTTTCTTTATCAAACTTGAAAATTAACTTACTCCGTGGATTCTTGTCCATCAATGTTTCACTCCTTTCCTTTACATAACCATGTGATGTAATTGGTGCTTTGATTTCCTGATCTTATCCGCCTCCTGAGTTGCATCACTGTGTGGATGTGGTCAACTTTTAATATTCAGGTCTCAAAAAAGGTTCGTCTATCAGATATTTAAGATGTTGCACCAAAAGAAGATAATTTAAATGCTACTGAAAAATAAATAGCAGATTATCACTCTTGAAATACTCAGACCTCCATATCATCAGATACACAAATTTGTTCTGGGTAATTTTCTTTTAGTACAGATGTAAACTATAATAAGTTTAACCGTTGAAAGGCTCAGCCAACAATCTTAAGTTATAATACAATAAAAGCTATTGTTTGAGGTTCACAATAATAATGAAGTATGCACATGCTTAGGAAGCCCAGCTTGATCCAAACATGGACGTACTCCCACCAGGTCTGGATGTTTTGGTTTAGCGACCAAAACATGGAAACTGTTACTGAAACCCGAATTATATCATGTTGCCACTTTCTGGCTTTGTGGCCCAAAAATGTAAAATCAGTTATACAGAATTAAMMAGTTATCGAGGTCCAGCAACATAGACCTGAAAATTTTGACCTTTTGGTTCCTGATGCCAATTCAATATTTCATAGGTCCAAAATGATATCTTTAGTGGCAAACATGGATATAATAGCATAAAAGTATCTACAAAGTCATCTAAAATGATATTATATACTGATGCAAAATGCATAATGGGGATCCTGAAGCTCCACTATGAACGGAAGAGGTTAAAAGCTAAATGCAAATTAGATTGCACTCACATGATTAAAGGAATTGATCCTTCTTAAGTACTAAAACAATTAATGAGCCGCAAGAAAACAGAAACAGCAAGATAGATGGACATGATATGTGACACAACCAAAGTACTACAAAAAAGATATAGAGACAATAGCAGAAAGGTATAGTGGCTGCCTAGCACCAGTCAACTTGCTGGCCTCACTGTAATTGCTTATCACTTAACTCTCTGGTATAAGGATCAAAGTACTTAAAACACACTCTCAGACAAGCCTCCGTGGAAGTAAATATGCCAAGATACGTAATAAAGCAATTCAAGAAAGCACTCAATTGGTACTAGCAGCATACCTCTGACACTAAGATTGTTCTTTTTCTTTTTCTTTTTTCTCTTTCCCTCTTCTTCAGGGTCAGAAGAATCAAAACTGCCCAAACTCTCAGACCGTGCAAGAAAGATAACATATCCTGTTTTCATGTTGCAGGATCAAGCTTCAACAAGCAAGCAGCAAAGTGAGCATGAAAATTAAATTTTCCAATGGACAGGAGGGGAAGAACCAAGGGTTAGATAAATTCCAGTTCAAATCAACAGAGCTACAAAACCCAACAGATCCTTTGTCATATCAACCTTAACCCAAGCTTGTTCAATGTAATAGCATCTCCCTCATATATCCAGGAATGACACAAAATATGATAGGTCATACATATTCAAGCTCCAAGCTCATGTCAAAACAAAGGTCTTGAAAACAATCGTTAATGATCCGCCTGTGAGACCGGATGCATCAAGATAAATGTAACTATATAGTGATAATAGTGATGAAACATGCAAAAAAAAAGGATGATACCTCAATGTTACATTGCATCACAGAATCATTTGAGCATGATTTTTTCTTCACAGTAAAGACATCTTCTCAGGGTACTGATCCAGAACATCAGAGATACAACGGAAAAGAAGGAATGAAGCATAATAAACTAGCTCAGTGATGAAGAATATAAGAACTTAACTTTTCCAATTATACTTTTACAGTTGTACAACTGACAGCAAAAATTCACTGAGCAGCCATCTCATTCGAGGAAAAGAAAATCTCATTCGAGGAAAAACAAAACCATATCATTCTAAATATATCAAAACAAAATGCCATTGCCACTCATCTAAAAAACTATTCATTAAGATATCAACTCAGAATGCAATGATACTGAATACACAGGAAATAGGATCTACAAAAATGCCCCTAGAACTTCTTTTGTCAAGGAAAAACTGTCTTTCAATAAAAAACAAAGGGGATTTCCTAGTAACTTTCTTCATATGAGTTTGAGAAAAGAATGGCCATAATTACAAGTGCCAATCGGCCTGGACATATCTTAAGCTACTGGCACTCTCCAAGAAGGAAAGTGATCGTCTTTCTCTAAACAGTTAAGTAATCCACAAGATGTACAATGTGCAGGACCAATCAGAACATATTCAATTCTGAAAGGTCATCCATCGGTATCTCAAGGCCCACAGAATCATGGTCTTGTAAACCATCAACGTCAAAGTTGAACCAAGAATTGAAATCCTGAGGTCCACCAATTTCAGATGCTACACGTAATTCCTCCATAGAGTCTATATCATTCAGCGGCATGGTGGAGAAGTCGATGGGTTCCTTCAYCTCCTTTGACAAATCTGGTGCACTGCGAGGTGAAATCAATCCAAAGTCTCTTTTCCTGTTATCACTAGTATTGAGTGAGTCACCAGAGCCACTAACTGAAGGATAAACGGGATGTGAAGTTTCAGCAAACTTGTTAACAAATCCACTTCCAGATGTAGAGAGATGAGCGATCTTCTGCTTGGGCTTTGTTTTCGTCTTGCGTTCACCCTTAGAGGTGCCTAGAGATGAGCGGCCAGCTTTAGCAATACCATTCCGGATTGAAGCATCTCTGTTACCATCTCTTTCACTTCGCTTTCCCTTTGCACCACCCAAAAGACTATTCCCTAAAGACGTCGTTCTGATAGCACCACCAACATCATCCAGTAATACCTCTTTTTTCTTTCCTCTGTTTAATATGGGGCCATTTTTAGCAAAAGCTTGATCTGACTGATGACCAAAGGTTTCAAATGTCTCACCCCTGTCAGCACTATTGCATGCGTCTGCAAAATACAGAAGTCACAAATCAAACAAACAAAGTTGCCAGGATTCAACTCTTAAACAAAAACTACGTAACCATCTGGCATGGTAGGAGAAGTAAACATCAGTTTCCATTAGTTCAGAAATCTACGCCATAAATCAAGACCAACACCATATATGCCATTTATCATTGATCAAAACTAAGATCACCTATGCAGAAAGTATGCAATTGGATTGGCGACAGAAAAAGAAGTTTCAGAAGTCAATGTTTCTGGAGATTACAATTCATTGCAAAGAACATACATAGTAGCTGAGATAGACCCAACTTCATAATATATATTTCACTTACAATTAGCATTTGCAAGGGAAGCACCAGTCAGAGGCTCAGCATCATTAATTTGAGGAGGTGGAGCAAAAATGACATCCCGGAGTCCAGGCTCATTAAAACAACTTACTCCAGAATCCTCAAATTTCTTACATCTTGCAACGGTTCTCTTAGCAAAAGCCAATGCAACTTGTTTCGACACCTTAGGCATCCCATTTTTTGCTGCAAGATTTCCTCGAGTAGCCTGTCAAAATATTCCAACTGACTCATGAGAGGTACAATAAATTTTGACACAAGCCAAAAGAAATTCAACATTATATGAACAGTAAAACAAGAAATCAAGCATAGAAA
This sequence comes from Rhazya stricta, assembly GCA_001752375.1. Lineage (NCBI taxonomy): Eukaryota > Viridiplantae > Streptophyta > Magnoliopsida > Gentianales > Apocynaceae > Rhazya > Rhazya stricta. The sequence goes on along the minus strand of MEJB01000018.1, from coordinate 3,987,241 downwards.
ATACAACAAAACAGAGGAATGAAACTATTACCAAGAGTTTCTTGTAACCCATCTCAATAAGTTTATTCATTGCGACCTGCTCAAGGTCCCTGTGAAAAAAACAATGCCTGGGATTACAAAAACCTGGCAGGAAAATAGCATGCAAAATAGGACAGGCATTCAAATAAGTACTTACTGTCCTTCCACGTCCTTTCCTCCTTGGATGGCTTCATAAATCTTATCCAGGCTTGTTTTCTTTTTACCAACCTATAGGTTATAAACCATTATTAAAAAAAATGATAAATCTACGAGGCAATTGCAGATTGATCAAATATAAAAAACGAATTGAGAACAATGACAGATGTATCTTGCTCTAGAACGAGTTCAAGGATCTCTCCTCTATGTTGGCCTTATGAGGCAAAGGTAAAATCCCATATATCAGCTTATTTGTTTACCACAAGGTAAGATGTATTATAACRAGCTTTTCTCTCAAATAAAGGTAGTATATTTAAAGGCCAATAAACCTGCTGATAAAGTCCACTCTTTAGCTGAACAATTTCTTCATTGATCACTTCATCCTCCTTGTCCTGCAAGTCGGGCTGTAAAAGGTAAAACAATCAATAGATCAACAAAGTCAGAGAGGGATATAAAGATCAAACGAAGAGGATAAAGAAMTTCAAAACAAAATGCAACCCATGGAAACAAACTCTCATTCCAAGCAATATATGTTAGCATGCTATTAAAAAAGGGAAAATATGAAGTCTTTCAGTAAAGAAAAGGATCTGTAAAAGTGCAAGGACTTCTCTTTGAAAGGTAAGACCAATCAAACAAGATATTTCAGTTTCATAAGCAGTTTAAAAAAGAATAGCATACCACAGTTTCTGGATATAGGCCAATGCTTTGGAGCTCCAACAACAGCTTATCTTCAAGAGACAATCGCTCATATTCGAAATCATTGAAAGAACTTCCRTGACTTTGTGCTCCATCTGAGTCATGACTAGAAAGACCAACCAATACTTGGACCTCTGATTGTAGATACTCACTATCTCCTCGCAGCAATTCGCCATTACATGGAGATGCATGAACACTTGATTTCCTACCTGAMGTGTCATTTGCATTATATGCTAAGAATCTATTCACAAAACCATTGCTCTGCGTTTGAACCCCATAAACAGACTCGTATTCCAGTTCCATCCTGTCCCTAATTTTACTTCCGCCATCAAGAACAAGGCAAGTATCATCAGGAGAATCCACCAGCATATTCTGACTTGGCATACACCTATCCCATCCGTTTTCATCAAATTCTTCAACATTATCCTCTATGATGAGTGCTGAGAGAACTCTTTGGTAAAGTGGAGCAACATGCTGAAATCTTCGTCCAGAATCCAGTGCTCCAGACCAAGTAGAATCTTTAAATTGATCAACTGACTCGACAGTGCTAGCCAAGTCTTTCGATTCACTTTTATTTTGTGTGCTTCTGCTTCTCTCTTCAGAATGAGTATCAGATATAGAAATTTCTTCGTGCATACAATCACCCTGGAAAGGGAAAAGTTCGCAACCTTGTATAACAAGCCTTATTAATAAATCATATGCTCAAAAAACTTGCACTGGTGCTCCAATGGGTATTCAAAATTTATTTCAATACTACAGGAGTCAAAATATATTCTAACTTCAGAACAGGTAGCTTTAAGAAGTGATTAAACCACATTTCAGAAACAGTGAGAACTCAAAGACAAGATCTCACATATGTTACACAATAAAATTTGGAAAACTAGAAAACAAAATTCGCAACAATAGATTCCTATATGAAGCAAATAAAAGAAACAAGAAAACCCAACAAAAGAAATAACAGGCGTTGAAGGTGAAAGGAGCATCTCAAAGGTGATCACAATTTCCAGTACCTTCCCCCTCTATCCAGCAGTGAGGGGCAAAACAAAGGGAAAGGAAAAGGATATAATATGAAGAAACTCACCAACTAAACAATCCAGTCAGAAAGGATAAAGAGGTAATATAGAAACTTATAACTAAGAGGTGCACAATAAACATACCATTTTAGTGAAGTTGTAACCAAATAAGCTATATTTCAGGGAAAAAAGCACTGAACTCATCTTGTTAAAGTTTGTGGCACTTGATTAATTATAAAGCTTCACTGTGCTTGTTTTTAATTTCAGGAATGCAATTTACTTTACACTGAGCTCATAAAATCTAAGTTTGCCTCACTCAGTGTCAACAAAATATTCAGATCTTGGGTCAGAAAAATATTGCAAACATAATAATTTCACACATTTGTTCTTATACAAAGCTGACATATATTGGGTACATTAATTATCCTCTTAGCTTTTCAACACTTGATAAATTATTGCAACTTTAGCACTACATTCTTTTCAGAAAACAATCAGCAATTGGAGCTTCTTTTCAGAAAACAATCAGCAATTGGAGCTCAAATTCAATGTATAGTATCCTTTTATTATCATGCCAAGTTGAACTTCTTATGAGCTATGAAAAGTTTAATTGGTGTCAACTCTGACTTCAACACAAAACTTGACTGCCTTTGACCCCAAGTTYGCCTGACCTTTGTAAAAACTTAAGACTAATTTTGAAACGACAAAGATCGACCTGACTTTAAAACTCATAAATGTTGATTATGAGCTAAACCATCTGTCACATAAACAAGAAATCTAGCTATAAATGACATATCACTTTTTTTCCTGGTCGTACCTGTATATTACTGCCGTGACCAAATTTCTGCAATAGGCTTTCATGCAATTCCTCTGCCAGTTTCAGCTGATAGAACAACAAACAAGAATGTTAGGGAGGAAAGGAGAGCTCTAATGGACAGATATAATTAGAAAATCTAGTCTTGCGATCTAGTGGCCACCTGTTGGGATAAGTAAGACTTCCCCTCTGAGCTTATGGAAGAAAATAASACCTCCACTTTCTTCCAGAATGCACTTGAACATGCAAGAACTATAACAGGAGGCAACATGTAATCAAATTATGATCAAATCACATATCGAAAGAAGTGAAATCTTAGTAAAGAGCTTATACTTTATACATACCACTAGAATTATAAGCAAGATTAGCAGCTGCTAAGAGCTCTTCCCGATCATCATCTGATTCTCCTGGAACATCATGACACAGAAAATCATGCATCATGAGGGAAAAAAATGAAATCAGGACTTGTTATCTCTACATTTCTCTAGCGTGCCCAGCCCACCAACCCACCCTGGGAGGTCCCCCCAACTGCAACAGCAAGGCAAGTATATCATTTTCTTTGGTTTACTGGATCCATTTAAAAGACCTCCTCCATCGCTCCAGTCATCCCCCTAATCTCCATCCAAAAGTTTCCAGGCATGGCTGCCAACTCTTGCAGATTGACCAGGCAAATTGCAATTGCAGCCACCTATGATTTTCCTACCCCACCCCCCTCTGCTTCCCCGTGAAATTTAACCTCCACCATGTGTGGGAAGGCTCAAACCGTTGCTAATGAGGGTCACGTTACTAATCACCCACAAGAAAGCAGTACATGTTTCTGCACTTTAATGTTTTAAGGGACTCACCATATGTCATTAAAGATTCATGTCTGCTGTTATGATGCTGTCAAGGGTGGAAAGGCGAGCACTCAGGATTGTCAATTTGAGTAAACTAATGAATGGATTAGATACCAATCTGACTATGACTCTAAAGCAAAAGTAAATATGTGCCTATAACTCCTTCAGGCGAGAATTTTGGCAAACTTGGCAGGAGGAAGTGGCCCTGAAAGTCTGGGATTTTGCATATTGGGTTAGGTTTTGCACTAGTTGGCTCAAAAGCAAGTTCGGTTGCGGAGGGCAGAAAAGGCACTGACTGGTTGAAAGGAGAGTGCTCAAGTGGCTTGCAACTAGGAGGAGAGAGTGAAGCTGGTGACTATACCTAAATTTAGGGGAGGCACATGTGGTGGAAGGGGAGTATATAAAGTGGTCCCAGGCAGCTGCATCTAATGGATTTTTTGGTTTCTTTTGGAATAGGAGGAGAGATTTTCTCTTAAGAGGAGAGGAATTGTGAATTTTCAGAACAACTGATCTTTTCATATGCGCTTGAGTATATATTATTCTAATTTTCTATGCTACCTGTTTTTTAGTTGAAATTTGGAAGTGTAGGATCATCTTCATATGAAACGAGGACTTTTAAAACTAAGAAGGCTAAAAGTAATCATCAAGGGGCCCCATTAACATTCTATAAAGACTTAAGCACCTCACAATTCACCACATGATACAAATAAATAAGAATATAAATAATTGAAGTTTGCTAACATACATCTAAATCTAAACCTTTTAAAAGCACATTTGGCACAAAATGATTCCAGAGGAGAAATAAATTAATGACTAAGCAATCATTCCCTCTCCAACAAATGGGGAGTCAGTGTTTCATCACTAGCTAAACACTTGGTAATGCAACTAGATTACYTTTCTCCTTGCATTCCCCYAAACTATCAGAGAGCTCGAATTATTACAAAAAAAAGGAAGCAGATAACAATAATTTTGTAATATACCAGTGCAATCAGGGGAACCACCACTTATAGTCTGCCCAAGACGAGAAAAGCCTTTGCGATCTGACAGCTTTTTTAAAGGACGCCCCGACTTACTGCCACAATAAAATGTATACCCATAAGCAAAAAAATAGTAATAAATATAATAAAATAAATAAATTTAAGATTTGTCATCATTTCCCTGTTAAGGCACAAAAGTTTAGTACCTTCCATTCTTCTCAATACTAGGTCTTATATTTCGAAGGGGCTTGGTTGTGGCTGCATTATCCATTTTCTCTCGCACCGGTGAAATGCTGGCCCTTGAAACTGATGGGCCYCTTCCAGTCCGCCCTTGCCTTCTCACACCATCACCAATTTCTTCTTTGACAAGAAATTTATTCTTCTTCACAAGCATTGCAGCATTTCCCACACTCTGAGTATTTACTGTTTTCTCATCTACTTCACCACTACCAACTCCTTTTTCATTCAATCTGGTTTCACCAGGACCAGATTCTTCACTCTCTGAGAATCTAGCTGGGGATGAAATGGTTTCAGGTTTAACTTTTGTATTCTGAGTTCCACTTGCTGAACTCTTGGAAAGAAAAGAAGTATTGGCTCCACTAGACCCTAATCTGGAACCAAAATCAGAAGGAGAACACCCTTCAGATGGTATCTGAATTTCGTCATGGTTTGATACTGGAGAAACAAGATTAGTTCTCCTAGTGCGAGATATCTTTTGTGGCCTCTGACCAACCCACTGAGTTATGGGTGGAGAGGAACAATCTGATGGCATAGAACGCTTGCGATTATTGGCTCCAACCATTGAMGGGTTCTTATTCATACTTTGTGGCAGTTCCCAGCTCTCTAATGTTCCAGGTACACGAGGAACATTAGACAATGAATTTGCTACCACCATAGAAGCATTTCGTGGTGCCCTTGAGGCCTTTCCTTTTGTTAATGGACTAGCACTGACAACGTGATTGTCGTCRCGATTACTCAACCTAATAAATAAAATGTCAACACATCATCATTATCGTAATGAAATCAGGTTAGAAGTGCTGAGATCATAAAAAATATAAGATCAAAAACTTATGGCAAAGAAAAGTTAGAAAACAAGTGAATTTAAAGGAAATCAGCAATAACATCATCTTAATAATTGAAAGGGGGTAAAGACATACTTGATGCTTCCCTTGGCAAGAAGTCTCTCCTTATTTAACCCAGCRGAAAGCTCACGAGAGAAAGTGGATTTATCCTGTTCAGTTTTAAGTGTTGCACGAGCACTAGATCCAGAAAGTGATAAAGGACCATCCATCTTGCTAACACCACTGGCAACATTATTAGTTCCAGACCTGTGAAAAAAATCAATGAAGTTAAACATGCATAAATAGATAAATGGGTTCAAGATTGGATTCCTTCTATATTTTCTGCTTAGGGGTTATGAAAATAAAAGTAAGGGCAGTAATATAATAATAACAATGAGCAAATATATCTCAAAAAACCTATTTTTACTTCCTCTTTATGACAAACAGACAGGACTTATTCCTTGGACAGAAGAAATAAGCACCACTTGTAAAAACTCAATGATACAAAGATGCCTAATATCTAGGTGATGTACATCAAATCCTTTATCCTATAAGCAGATTTTCTTTCCACCAGCAACAGTTATTCATAGAATTGAACTTCCTTTTATCGCTRGAGGAAAATACCATTGGTACTGTTTTCAACAAGATAAATAAGCAACCAAATACCCTAACTTTTTACAGATGTAGATGAATGCTCATAACCTCCCCTGTGCATTTCTTTTTCATTTTTAAGATTTTGACACTACATGGTGCTAAAGAGTGCCAATGTAAAATGCAACCAAATACCCTAACTTTTTACAGATGTAGATGAACGCTCATAACCTTCCCTGTGCATTTCTTTTTCATTTTTTAGATTTTGACACTACATGGTGCTAAAGAGTGCCAATGTGAAATGCAGTTATTGCGGTGAAAACAATGTCATGGAGCACAATAAATAGAGTTTCTAGAAACTCAGGGAATTGCAGCATTCTGTTTTTGCACATAAGAAAAAGTTACTTTCAAAGCACCTAAATTTCACTAGAAGGTAGGACCAACAATGGTAGCACCTTCAACTTATAAATGGAGAAAATGAGATCCTAAAACACATTACACTCTACTGCTTTGTAATATGTAACCAAGTACCTGATACTCTGGGAATCAGAAGACTGCAATCCAGGTTCACCRGAAAGCTTATGATGCATGGATCTTTTTGGTTCTCCCTCGCTATCAACGGGCCTCGAACAGCCGGCACCAACTGAACGTTTCCGCTTCATTTTTTTGTCCCAACTCTCCCCTCCAGCAGGCAACCTGCGAATCTTCTCTTCAGTAACATCAGAGTCGGCATTACTAGTATCTCTGTCCTTGGACATCATCTGAGGCTGCCTTGGTATGCCGTTGCACCTGCCCTCTGCCTGAAATTACAAGATCAGAAACATACATAAAAGTTTAGGTTAAAAAGATTACGTGCTCCTACTAATCACAAGCAATAAACAGATTTTATCACTTTCAATGGAGAAACTAAAACTAGAGAATAGCATAAGGAAATCCCATAGGAGGGACTACTAGATGAATGACATCAAGTCCTCATCATAGTTCAACTTGAAACTGTCAATGAGAAAATTTTACTTTTTCTGTTCAGCATCTGAAATGAGCAAAACTATTAAAGCACGAATATTTTCTATGAGACCCATGTCAATTACAGTACCTACATACTTTATACTGACCGTTTGTTATTCTTTTAATACTTCTCAAAGTATACCATTAAAGGAAATGTCAAGACTTCAGAAAAAACATTATTTTTCCTTCTTTTTTTTTTTTTTTTTTTTACCGATCAATATATTTCCTCTGCATATATGATTTAACTATCCTGTATTTTAGGATTTGATGCAAAAAGGAGAAATAAGCATTCCCCGATCTATACAGTCAATGGTGCCACATCAAAATTTGATGAAGACAAAATTACGGGCGCAGATTGCAGAACAAAAAAGATTGAAGTTTGAGGTATCATGGCCCTGATAAAGACAAAATCTTCAGGTTGCTAGAAATATTGAAACTCTCAGTTCTTGTTCTCATTTTGAGCTAACTATGTTCAGGGGACCACTGGATTCTCGCCTGTCAAATATTCCAACAACAATGTGAACGATCAGCCAACATTTATTGGATTTCAAAAAGCATGAGATTCAAGTACTTCTTAATGTTCTAAACCTTGGAGGATTGGGATCATTATAAAATTAGAGGTCAAGGCAAGAAGCTGATGAGAACACAGTAAAAGAAAATCCCAGTATGTGTAAACCACAAACCCGAGTTTCTGCCACTGATGTGCGTAGTCGCTTATTCAAAATAATATTCTTAGGCCGGTCCTCCAACTTCCGGCTCACAACATCTGAGGGGCTTCGATGGATCTGGTTTCCAAACTTCAAGTTTGAGCCACCTGATCTTTCATTTGTTAATAGCTCACTGCGCTGTTGCTTCTTAGATTCATAACACTCCAAGTTGTTAATGCGCTCATCGATCTTTTTGAGTCTACCACTGGTCTCAAGGAAAACACAAAGTTCAGGTGATTCATCCAGCAAATAACAAGAACAGCTGAGAAAAGCCCTMAAGAAAAGATGCAAGATATTCAGCATTTACATCAGTGGTCAATTCAACTGTTACACCCAACACCCAAGCACATTTCCAGTATCAAGACAGGACCACTCTAAAAAGAATGCACAAATTTAAGGATGTCTTGCAGTTTAAAAGTCCTGAAAATTTAAAGAATAGCAAAGGCACGAACCAACTAGCTGTAATAAAAGTTAGTCATATCCTAAAAGTAGCCGAAGAAGTCAAATGCAGTCATTGAGTATTACCAAGCTATGACACGCGTGTCTGCAAGTTTTGCTCTATACCGCTTTAAGCCCTCCACAGACAGAGGCTGTGAGTTCTTTAAATTAGCAGCACCGAAAGAATTTTCCTCTGATGTGCTCCCAACAGACAAGCCCAGAACCCTCCTTAACTCTCCTGAACAAGAATATTTTGGATCACCCATAACAATTGGCTCCAACATAAGACACTGTGACAACGGTGGCGTATCACCTGCAGATGAACCACTGCCTCTTGATGAACCCTTTCCACAGTTRAAGATTCGTCCATCAGAACCTTCCCTAAAGCTGCCTGATCTATCCAAACCAGGACCAGAATAAGTCCCTCTTTGCGAATAGCCAGCAAAACTCGAGTCAGGACTAGCAGAAGTCAGTTCAAATCTTGTATTTCCAGCCATCTGAAAGTTAACAATTCATATCTGTGTCCACGTTTTCTCACAATTGAGTACTCCTGAAGCTGTAACCTATATAACCATGAAAAGAAAGCATTAGGAGCTCATGCTGGCAAACGTAATATATCAGAGACAGTAGAACCCATGTTGATCATTTTATCACATATTATCATATTAGAAATTGAATTGAAATAAAATAAGAAAATAATTGACAAGAGAATTTTGTAAAGGTTTTTCTTTTTTACCAGTGCATCTATGAGTCCAAGTAGTAACTTAAAGGAGAAAAATATGTACATCAAAAGATCCCATGCTCAGCGATTGTAATCTTATTAAGATACAGTTGATCCCATGTTGATCAAATTATCAAACATTATCATATTCAGACATTGAATTGAAATAAAAGAGGAAAATAATTGACAACGGAATTTTATACATGTTTTTTCCTTTTTTTGCCATGCGCTGGGTTCTACAGAGTTAAAAAACCCTTTTGTCAAGAATCTATTATAGGTAGCATAAGTCTAAGTAGTAACTAGAGGACAAAAAATCATCGAAAGATTCCATGTCCAATGCAACTGCAACTCCTAATAACATAACAATCGCTGAAGCAAAAACTCAACATAATTCCTTCCGGGTAATGCAGAACGAGAAAATTACAAAGCCGTAGGTCTCGACTAAAGACACGAGTTTTGACCCTAATTACGTATAAGCAGAACAGCGTAAGTACGACGAAACGCAAAGAATACCGCAAAACACGAAAACTTTTAGAATTTTTTCTACAGGACATTAATAACAATTGAATAAACCAAGGTAAAGCGAAATTAACATGAATTCGGATGAAATTCATTAAATCAAACAAACGTTAAGTGCCAATTCGAACAGGAAGCAAAACACAATCCACCAATCAACCAACTTTAACTAAATTAAAAAACCCTAACTTGAGCCCAAAAACACAAACATTAGGGTTTATCAGCACAATATTTTCAAGAATGCAACAGAATCAATTCGGAACAATCAACAAATTCAGCGTCCAAACTTCGACAAGCAGCAAACTTTACCTGCATTCATCTATCGAAACAGATCGAAGAGAGAAAACGAATGAAAACGAGAGCGAAAGAAACAGATACAGAGAGAGAAAGAAAGAACTTGTAGTCAGAGAAAGAACGAGTGTGTAAAATGGTGGACTTAGATTTTCGTTTTTCAATTCTTCTTTTTTCCTTTTAGGCTTTGAGTAAAGGCCTCCAATGAAGCTGGCGATGCAGAGATTTCACGCGGGCCGGACCCGCTACATTTATGGGTGAAACTTTTCTAGGTGCTAATGTGAAAGTGATCTAAACTTCAGGCCCTTAAATTTAGAAAACAATGACCRGGAAGTACTGCTTTTTTCTTTTCTTCTATTGGTATATTCCTTTGCCCTTGTAGATGAATCTTTCTTTGTTTGGGAAAGAGTACAAACATGGGAGTGTTTCAACCAATAGAAGAGTTAGGTGTAGGAAATCCATAAATCTCTGAGATGGGACCAAATAGGGAATAAGTGGATAGGGGAACATGAGGCAATTTTGAGTGGAAGTGTCAATAGGTTTGGGCCGATTCGAATCTAACCCGCTCAATTAGAAATTTTTCGGTCAAGCCTTATGTAAGTCTGAGCTGGGCTGAGTTTAGGTTCGAATCTTAGGCCCGAACTATATTCAGACTAAGCTCGGACCTATGTTGCTCAAGCTCGCTCAACCCGAACCCGAATTATATATCCTTTTAAAATATATTTATTGATTATGAATTAAAATTAAAAGTTGAAATTAAAATCTGAAATTGAAATTGAAAACATAGCTTTCTATTCTTATCTTTACCGACTGAAGACTATCGTTTCGATTTCACTGATTTCACAAATGCCACACCAACACTTGCACTCRCRCCACACCTGTCACCACTACCACTCAAGCATTCACCGCTCACCACTCACCACTCCTCTCAGAAAGTCTCAGATGTCCTCTCTCACCACTTCCTTGTTCTTCTCTGACTCTGACCTTTGTTCTCGACTATTTCTCTTTGGCTCTTCCATCTTCACTCTCTGCCTCTAGGCTCTACCTGTGTCTGGCCTGTAAATTATCGAACTCYGAYGGGGCGATTACCRCCGACGATAGCCATTGGGTATGATTTCAATTAGTTCTGCCTTTTAAACCTAAGTGCTGATTTTATACTCAACTAATTTTAGGTTTTACATCTCCCATTCCTCTTCTCTTCTTCGTTGCTCTTTCTAAAATTTTTCAAATTTTCCCTAAAACAAAATCTATAGACTGAGTTGATTTTTAGCTTTGACATCCCCCATCCCATTCTCTTCTTCTCACTACTCTATTTGAAATTTTCAAATTTTTCCCAAAATAAAAGTTTCATATTTCACTTTCTTGATAGAAAAAGTCAGACTTCATTGACTTTTCCACAAGAAAATGTTCTTGCACCACAAAGATAAACAACTTTTATGTTGTGCCACAATTTCTGACTATCTAGATTATTTTGGTGGATGGGACCATCTTCAGCTCAGTGGCAAGTCTGTTGTCACTCTATTGAGTCCAATCCTCTACACAATTTTTTGATTTCCCTTGGAATTGATGACAAGAAGCATGCATTTGTGTATCTCTTGGGTTTTATTTATGCATTGGCATAATTTAGAATTAAGGCTTCTTCAATCATTGCTATTCCAGCTTGTGTTGTTGTATTTGCTATTGGGTTCTCAATTAGATCTATAAATGGGGGTTGGATGAGCTCGAGTGAAACTAATAAAAGACCAAGGGATGAAATTCTTGAGGGATGCATTGAAAAATTGAAGAATTTGGCAAATTTGCTTAGTGGGTTCCACAGTTAGGCTATGAGTTTGAAGAATGATATAAAGATAGGCATTAAGAGAAATCAAATTACTTTGGACAATTTAGAAGGTTTTTTGAAAATGGTAGAATCAATTAGTAAATTATCTGCAAACGCTAAGAATTTGGTTCGGGGTTGTATACTGGCTATATTAATTGAGAACCAAGAAATTGAGAGAAAATTTACTCTGAAGAGAAGTAAGAGAAAGAAAGAGGTGGGTGAATTTCTCTACATCTTTTATACTTGATATACTTCTATACTCTGCAACTTAAATGTATATACAATGAATAATTAGGGCAGCATGTCTTGTGTTCAATTTAAAGAGAAATCCTATCCGATTATAGCAAAGAGCACAAATTAATAGTCCGAATAATTGTTGCTATTTGAAAATCACTCTAACTAAAAAGAATAATTCAAAAAACAAACCCACGACTTTAAACCRGAAACAAGTTAAACATAATCAAAGAAGCCTTTGTTGAAGATCAAGAAGACACCAATTAGAACAAAACTAATCATAGGTTTCATTTCTTCCTTTAGTTTAGAAATTAAATGGTTACGCAAAAAACAAGTATTAAACAAACTAGAAAAGCACTAATCTTCCTTTCATTTATATATTGCCTATATAAAATATCCTTGTCTCTTCTTTTCCTGGTGGGCATRAGTAAGGGGGAAATGGATTTGTTGTGCAGCTTACCAGCAAGTAAAATAATCCTCGGAGGTCGAAGCTTCCAATGCCCGTCAGTGAGGGAAATGGAAGATGAGGATGAAGGAACCCTTTCATAAAGCCTTCTTTGTTCCTATTAGCTATTACTAGGATTATTTTATTTAAAATAAAAAAACAAAAACATAAAAAAAGAAGAAAAGATAATGGGTCTCTGTTTCGTGAGGATTGGTGAGTGCCTGAGTGGTGTGATTGGTGAGTGCTTGAGTGGTGGTTTCGGCTGAGCAAAACTAAACCCATTTATCTTTTCTTTTGYAATCTTTTTTAGTGAATTTGGACTGAGCCCGAACTCAATCCAKCTCACACTTTGAGTATAAGTTGAGCTCGGGTTGAGCTCACTTAAATTTGTTGGGGCTTAAGCTCAACCAAAAAAAAAAATTCGGACTAAGCTTCGGCATAGGCAAGCCTAACTCACTCAACCCAATTGACACCTTTAGTTTTGAGAGTGAAGGGCAAGCTAAAATTTTGACTAGAGTTGAAAGAGGGTTTAAATTTGATTCATGTCGTTTTCAATGATTGACAAGCATCTAGTTTGGATCATCATTAATTAAGTAAATTTTGACGCCTTACGATGAAACTTCATTTAATACTAAAGTTATTAGTCAAGTTGGGAAAAAAAAATGGAAAGTTAACGATTGACCTTATTCGATTATTTAATTTTAGGGTTTGTTAAGTAACTATTGAAAATATATGAGAAAAAATTAATGGATTTTTTAAGATACATATAATTCGATAATACGTATCAGCTCTGATAGTCCGTATACGTCTATCATACATATAATGATAGCTTAATGATACTATTTTGAGGTCATCCACCATGATGTTTCAAGAAGTCTTTTATATTTATATACATCATCGTAAATATCACTATGAGATCTTATAATGGTTTATAAATGTCATTATAAAGGATTTCTTACTCAACTTTTTATCAGCTTTTTATCCGTTCATATCTATATTATTGGCTAATTGTAGCCTCTGGTGCATCAAATCTTCATCAACCTTTATAAAAAAATCACTTTAAGTCTGAGTTTGACCAACTCACTGCTGACAAATGGAGAAAATTATCATGCCTTTTGCTCTTAAGCTTTTATCCTTGTGTATCTTCTACAATCTCAGAAATACAAGGATCAGTGCAAACTTCTTTGTATAACAAGCTAGTCTGTGGCCAACATCACTTGGAGTCAGCTCCTTATGAAAGAAGTTTCTCGAGGAAAAAGGCTCCATGCATGGGCGATCTGCTCTCACATAGTCAACACACTTGGATGAGTAAGACTGTAGGCGCCATCGGCCTTGATCATGTTTAGCACAGTTTCAGTGCTGAACTTGCTTGTGGGAGATTGGCTCCTCAATAGTAACGTTTGTCATTGGAAAGTTCTGCATGAAACTTCACCCCATGGAGTTAGATGGCTGCGCTATCGTATTCCCTCGTAACTCGCTTATGGTTTGTGTATATCTATGCTCCCCAGGGACCTTTCTGTCACCACTCCTTTGAGTTTGGAAGATGGAAGAATTGCAATACCATTTTGGATGCTTATTCTGAATTGGGTAGCCTCTCCTCTTAGAATCAGAGACTTTGCTCTTCCATGGAAACTCTAAAATAAGATTAGGTTTTGACTTCTGAGATTAAACAAAAGAATCAAGATTAGGAATAACACTAACAAGAATATTTAAAAAGATAAACTAAGACAGAAAGGGATCGCGACATCAACAGTATAGCAAAGATTCACTAACCAAATTCACAATGTAAACCATACAAAAGTTTTAATTCTACACAACTTTCAACTCTAATCAATCTTAGAGGCACTAAGCTCTACTAATGTCAACAAAAATCTATATGACAAGAAAGAATTTTAGTTACACAGAAATTTTTTGATTTAAAAAGCTGAAAAATAAAAAAATTGAAATTTAAAACTATTCATTGACTAATTTTTTTTTTTTTTTTTTGGCTAAGATGTTATTTTGGATATGTATATATATATCTTCTTTCAAATAATTGATTTTGAGTAATGGGATAATATGATTTAAGACTGAATCGAAGATTCATTCATTGTTCACTTCTAGATTTTATTGATAATTAGAAAATAATAGTTGAATATAAAAGTAATTTATGTATATATATATGCTATATATATATATATATATGCTCCAAAAGTAAACCAAATGCTACGAGATACAAAGTAAAAAGGTAAATTTTCAATCACTTCAAATTTGCTTCTATTTTGCAACTTTGCTTTTCTTCTTAAAGGCTATTCTATTAAACATGAAATATTTTATTTTAATTTTTATATTAATTAAATAAAATTTATTGTTTTTAAGTTTAAGAGAATAGCTCCTTAAAAACCATGAAGTGCCCATATGAAGATAAAATAACGATCAAGATCAATCTCGAACATGCATAGTAATATGCTAGAACCTTTAATTTCTGACCTAGAGTAAGGGGAAAAGCTTTAATCAATAAACATCYATGCTGAAAAGGTCACAACTTCCTTAAATGATCCGACTAAAGGAGTTAATTTGACATAATTATATTTTTAAWTAACTCTTAAATAACTCATAATTAACAATATAAGTAGCAAATTTTATGAGTATATTTTCATGTGTAATACTACAATCAAAGTGCACCCACCTAATTAATATGCAAAGTTACACGTTAATAAGTTATTCATTTAGTAAATAATAATATCTAAAAAGGTATATAAACAGYTCGTTAAAAAGATAAAAAGATTTTTCTTAATATTATTTCGAACTATTAACTCCATATAAAATAGCATATGAAAAAAAGAAAATGAAAAATTTATATTAAATTATGGATATCCCATGGGAGACCATTCTATGAGAGACCGAATAGAGTAATTTGATAAAACTTTATGATAGGTGACTCATATAATCATAATAATCAAGCCTCCCCTCTTATTCGTCAATTAAGATACTTTTGTCTCGTAAATCATATCTGTCAAGTTTAACACAATTGAAGGCATACTATTTTTTGATGCGTAGGATCTGCAGGAGCTACAGCTCATAGCATATTCTTACTATAAATAATACCCCTTCCGTTTTGTAAAGGATATCACAATAAAATAAAACACAAATATCAAGTAGATAATAAATTGGTCTAAAATTATTATTAAAGTGACATTTATACTCTTCCATTGGAAAAGAAGATATGCGGAATTTTTAAATTAATTGCATATGAGAAAAGATGTTGACTTATGTAGTTGATTTAAAATTAAATAAGGATGATTATAGAAAAAAGTATTTAATAGTATATCGATATGTGGAATGTGAATAATTTAAAAAATAAGAAAAAAATACTATTGTGACATACTTTAAAAAACGAAAAGAGTACAAGAAAGATCTAAAGGGTTTCAAGACTAGCTCATAAGCAAAACCAAAGCTTCTTCATAACATATAAAAATATTGATTTAGAAACACATATTTATTGATCACAAGATTTCTTTACAAAGAARTTCTTCGTAAGAACTCCACGACTTGTTCTTCCATTTACAATCATGGCTCCCTTTTTAGGCAAAAGACTCACCGCAAAACAAATTACAAAATGTGAAAAGTGACTTCTGCTGCTATGACTTTTACATAAAGTTAAACATCGTAAAATATTCTTCTTATTTTCTTCTTTCCACATAAGTAGCTTGTCGTTAGGGAGCTCGTGCTTCCCAATCTATGGATTGAACACTAACAAACAAGACTTTATGAGTGAGATGTAAATATCCACACACATGGAGATATCCACATATTTCCGTTTTGTTGTTACCGAAACAGTGTCCCTGAGGTTTTCAATTCAGATATGCACTAGAGTTGTTGTGCTCGTGGGGTTAAATTTCTTTTGGAAGATGTTACTTTAATCAAAAGTTAAGMAAGACATGTTAAAATGATAATAAAATAAGTAATTAATTATTGAATTGATGGAGTTACGTGATTTAGAAATAAATAATCAAGATTTTCACGGTTCACCAATGAATCTTAATYGGAATTGGAGAGAATTTGTTTGGGTGTAGAAGAGATTTTCTGAGAGAGCAAATAAAAATAACAGTAATGCAATTTGGCTCGACATTGAGCCAAGATTAGAATGGCTCAATAACTAAATGCATTTTAAAAAGACAACCTTAACCTTGTACTAATTGGAGGGAAAACCTCGTACTTTTTCTCCATTATTACTGACTTAGAGTTTCAAGAATGAGTGAAGTGCAAGATACAATGCATTCAATGGAAGTAACAAAGTTTGTCATTCATAAAGAAAATGCATTCTCATAATCGGAATTCAGATGGAAACAAAAATATGCAACTGAATAGCTAAAGAAATTAAACCAAACTTTCTCTGTGGTGACAGGAGTGTTGGGTTGAGGGAAATAAAATTATCTATTTGGAGGAAAACAAACCCGACTCCACGTGGTGATTGGGAGTAATTGTYAGCCGTTTGAATAAAAATATGCAACTGAAGAAGTGATGAAATTAAAGCATACTTTCTCCCGGTGACAAGAGTGCTAGGATGAGGGAAATAAAATTATCTATTAGGAGGAAAAAGAACTCTGCGTGGTGATGGAAGTTTCAATCGACAGTCTATTGCTCCAGGTTTCAATGTAGAAAACCTGTGAGAAAAGGAATGAGAAACATGCTTCCTTTGAATTAATTCGGGGATTGTTTTGTGAATTGTTTATAGTCTTGGCTTGGGTACACAAATTCGGGATTGTTTCATGAATTCTTTATAGTCTTGGCTTGGGTTCACATAAGTACTTTTTCTAGTATTCTTTTGTGAACTCTTTATAGCCTCTGCAAGTTTAATTTCGCCATAGCATAAGCAMGTTTAATCCTTGTGGCCATAGTATGTGTAGTAGTTCCAAGCCCGTCGGCAAAAAAAAGAAAAAGAAAAGAGTGATAGGCAAAAGGAAGCAAAAATKAACATAGTTAATTGTTATCGAAAATCATGAAAAACATGTAAATTCTAGTTAGATTAGATAAAGCTTGAAACAATTTATTAAGTCAAAAAAGGTACACAATTATGATAAAAAATCATCCAAGTATAGACATGTTGAGAATCAATCAAGAAAGTTTTAGTGTATACAAAATTCCCCCCTCCCCCTCCTGAAAAGAATAAAAGTACATTTGACACCCAAAAAAGGATACCATAAAAAGATTTGTGAATAGTTTTCTATAGAGAATCACAGTGATCAACCATGGTTCTCAAACAGGGAACTTTATAAGGATATTTTAGACTTTTTTCCTTTTTTTCATAATCATATTATATCTCTAACCTGCTGCCAACACTAAAAGAATCACCAGCTTCCAAGGATTTTTTTTTTTCTTTTCTATAATACAGATATACCATAAAAGAGACTGAAAGAGTGTATGATGTTTCAGAGGAGGCAAGATTGTCTTTGTCCTAGTTAGCAATGTGTCTGATAGTGTGTCCAGCTTTTTTCATATGGATGTGTAGCTTGTATCTCCTRAATCATTCTGTGATTTAACCATTACATTAATTAGTTTGCATTCATTCACTTGCTGTTAATGTTATGATCATCTACTTCATGTTAATGATATCCTTGTTGGAGGATACAAGAGAATTTTATATTTTCATTCCCTGTATAGCCACTATTTAAGACATTGCAGAACATGCTTTATTTGGAGCCACGTCTTTCGTGAGTTATTTTATTTTTGTTTTGTTTGGCTTTGCATTGCAAAACATGCTTTCTTTGAAGATATACCTTTCGTGAATTGTTTTCTTTAGTTTTAAGTGAAATTACCATAGAGAACACGTTAGAGGGAAATTATCATTACAGTGAATTAAATTTTTGACCATGACTAACAATCAAAATGCAATAGAAAAAGCAAAGATTGGACACAGATTGCATAATCAAAATGAGACCATGCTAACTGATGAAGAGATTGAGCAAAATTTTACTAATCAGGAAATTTCTAGAAATTGAACAGATTGATGAGGAAATTTTGCCGAATGAAGAATACAAACCATTTCTGATTGTGGACAAAATTCAGCAAGTAGTAAGTGATGAAGATAATGGAGCACCAAGAGTAGCAAAGTATTATCTCAACACTGATGAGCTATATCAATTTATCTTGCTTAGGCAAAAAGCAAATATTTTAGTGTACCAAAAAATCTGCTTAAAAGGGCAATAATACTATTACGAGATGCCAAAAAATGTGTTGTGATAGAGTCAAAAAATCAATGGCCAAAAAGCAAACAAAAAGGTTAAATTGTCATGCAAAATTAAGTGCAGTCTTGAGGAAAACTGATTGTGGCAAGTGTTCGAGATCGAAGATTATCATAACCATGATCTGGAGCCTTCCAAGTCCAGATTCATGCATTCTAACAAGAGTGTAAGTTAACAYGTGAAAGGAAACACTACAAGAAAAAGTCTGGTTTGGGACCAACATTAGCGATCGACACTAGTTCTGTTGCTAGGTTGCGATAGATTTCCGACCGATAGATAAGCGGTCGTTGATTAGTGATCGATGTACGACAATAATCCATAATGGTAGCTAAATTGCGACTATCAGAAGGTAAGTCGCAATTCCATCCGCAATTGCGATCGAATAGCGACCACCATATAAATTTTAATTATTTTAATTATTTTTTTCATACTAATTAAAGTTGGACAACAATGGATCGCTAATTAGCGACCACCTCTCAAATTTTAATTATTTTTTATTGTTTGATCATGCTAATTAAAGGCGATCTCTAATTAGCTATTGATTACCGACCATCTCTCAAATTTTAATTATTTTCATCATTTTATCATACTAATTAAAGAAATTAGAGATCGATTAGCTACCACCTCAAATTTTAATTATTTTAATCTAGCACCCCYAAAAAAATTGAATTTTTTAATTTATTTTTTAGATTAGTTAATTATTTGTTATTTATTTTTCGTACACACATAAGACGGTTGCAAATCGATAAGAAAATTGTGACTTATGTATGACCAACAGATAAATATTTATTTATAAATATGAACCATCTAATTATGAACTCATTATTATATAGCTTAATACAAATCTAAGCCAGTGGCTCAATAGGAAATAGTTTAGAAAATAATTCTTCATTAAATTCCTTGCAGAATGATTTAGTTTGTTAATTAATTAAGATAGGTTTCAGACAAAGTTAAATGATAATTGAAATCGTCAAATCGATTGCAAACGAATCTTTTTAGTTGAAGTTCAAATTTATTTTACGATATTATAGGATATTGTAATCTACTTTTGTATAGTATAATATCGGAATTTTTTTTAGTGCTATATGATATAAGTTTTCAGTATTATTTTCCAAAAATTATCGTCACACTTTAATTAGTTCTTGCAAACTTTTATAATGCTAATTTCA
The DNA here is from genome assembly GCA_001752375.1 of Rhazya stricta. Lineage (NCBI taxonomy): Eukaryota > Viridiplantae > Streptophyta > Magnoliopsida > Gentianales > Apocynaceae > Rhazya > Rhazya stricta. Next base: position 3,967,513 of record MEJB01000018.1, on the reverse strand, counting down.
GTATAGTGTTGAAAAATATATCATTTCATTTATCATTCATCATTTGTTCTAATTGTTGAAAATTTCAATGTACACCTTAAACTTGTATTTTTAAGTTTACTTCTATTGTTAAAAAAAATCAAAAATCTTGTAATATATGATATTTAAGGAATTAATCTAAAATTTTAAGTATAAAATTTTTTTAAAAAAGAAAATTTTGCATTCTATGAGATTTGAACCTTGGTTAAAGCTGAAAAGGTAAAACATATTAACCAGTTGGCCAAAARAGTACTTAATAAAAATTSATGATGTTATTTTATTTATAATTTTCTCAGTCAGCTTAATTACCCAATTGGCCTTTTTCCATTTGCTTCCTTAGCTTTCACACTTCCTACCCCAAAATCCAGCTGCCTTTCCATTTACGATTCACCGTTCCACCAGTAGCCATGGTTTTTGCCGTCGCTCTTCTCGCCACTGACTACTTTGCCGCCGTCAATCTGCAGGTAAGCGAATCTCTCCCTCTCTCCCTCCAAATATCTAATCTTCTCTAATCAATTTGCTACGTCAATCTTCTCTTTCAATATGCTATAATCATTAGCTATGTCAAGAACCATAGAATTTTACGAGAAGAGTCTTGGTTTCATGGTTTCTTCTGCTTTCTACTACATTTGTGCTTTTGTCATCCCTCTCTCCCCCCCAAATCTCTAATTTCTCTAATCTATTTGTCGTTGTCAATCTTCTGTTTCAATATGCGATAATCATTAGCTAATACGGCAAGAGCCACAGAAATTTATGAGAAGAGTCTTAATTTCATGGTTTCATCTGCTTTCCACTTCATTTGTACTTCTGTGATTGACCATTTGCTATTTTTGCCTACAAAGATCATATTTTTACCTTCCATATTTTTTACTTGTAGAATACTTGCTAAAACTCCAAGCAAGGTAGTCGGGATGCCGTCATTCARTTTCTATAATTTATTTATGCTGTAAGGAGATAGCTTGACATCATCCGAGGATTCGTTTCACCATATTCATTTACTAGAATAAAATCTTCATCATCATTTTATGTAATTAGATTTGTACAATTTTGCAGTGCCTGGAGCTTCTTTGTTAAGTATCTAGCATACACTTCCAGATTATATCGATTTGATTATTAAATTTCTTTCTATCCATAAGTTATAAAACTATTAAGGAGATGTATGAGCAGAGTTGTACCTATTCCTTTTCTCTTTCTCCATTGGTGTGAAGAGTTGTTGAATATATGGAATTTGAATTCTGAACTAGTATCTTAGATTTTACGGAGGTCTCACCATTTCTCCAAGGAATCACTTTACTCAATACCTCTCTTGGAATATATATTTATGATGAAATTATATTCAATATTTCTTTTAATTTAGATATCTGAGGAAACTATGTGATGCAGGGACTTAAATCTCCTAAACTACATCTTAGATATTTGATCATTAAGCTACCAGCTCAATACCAGTGTGAAGATTTAGTCACAAAATCACAAAGATGGGATGATCATTTAGAAGATTTGAAAAATGTTTTTGAACGACTATGTTGCCGTTAGTTGAAGATGCATTATTTGAAAGCATTTGGAATTGCTTTAGAAAAACATTTTGGCTTCATTGTGCACCAATGTGGTATTGGAATTGATTAGGCTAAAGTAGATGTCATATTAAGAATGCTAGAGCATTAATACGTGCATGATATTCTAGGCTTTAAGGGAAATTTGCTGATCTACGACGATTCATCTCAAATCTTGCTGGTAGATGTCAACCATCTAGCCAATTAATGTAAAAAGAAGTATCTTTTGAATGAGATGAGCTTGTAGCAATGCACTAAAAAAGATAAAAGCATACCTAGTAAAATCTCCCATTTTTGCCACACCAATACAAGGAAAGCCTTTGTTGATCTACATCTCYGTCCAAGATTGTTATGTTGGGGCTTTGGTTGCTCAAGAAAATGAAGAAGGTAAGGAAAATACCTTGTATTATTTGAGCAGAAGATGACTCCAAATGAATTGAAGTATTTGTTGATAGAAAGTTGTGTTTGACTCTCATCTTTGCAGTTCAGAATTTGAAACATTATTTTTAAGCTCATACGGTGCGTCTCATTTTGAAGGCAAATCCGATCAAGTATGTAACGACTAAACTCGTTCTTTCTGATCGCTTGGCAAGATGGTACTTGCGGTTACAACAATTGAGCATACATGTAAATAGAAAATCTCTCCCTTCCCTCTAAACATGTTGCCTTGAAGGAGTAGATTGATTTACTCCGCGAACGATCAAAAGAACATAAAGAGCGAGCTGAATTAGAGCCAATAAAACTAATTTTCACTTTCACTGCCCAATGCATTTTAGTTCCCATATGAGCAAGGTATACCCATAGCATCACAAATCCTATTCTCTCCACCACTTATCTACTAAGGAGAAGGAGAGGATGATGATAACCTCCCTCCAGAGGTAATTCATGGCTTCTTAGTAGGGGATAACACAATCCTAGTATGGCCTTCCATGGAGATCAACAACGATGAATACAAATCTTTGTAGCAACATTGGCAACGTGCAATTTTCATCAAAATTTTGGGCCGATCTTTCTCTATCAAAATATTAGAGTAGAGACTCAATGACATGTGGAAGTTGAAAGAAGGCTATGATATGGTTAATTTGGAGAGTGGATACTACATAATTCGATTTACTCCCCAGAAGACTATCAACATGTCATGGAGAATGGACCATGGGTTATCATGAGGCACTACATCAACATTGCTAAATGGCATCCAAATTTCAGCCCTGATAAAGACCAAATCTTATCTACTTTATGTTGGATCAGGTTATCTCAAATTCCTATTGAATTTTTTGAAAACAAATTCTATGAGGTTGGGGAGTTTAGTTAGGCGTGTTGAGAAGGTGGACAAGACTACAATGAGAGTGGTTTGTGGTTGTTTTGCCTAAGTATGGTAGAAGTGGATTTGTCTAGCTCCTTGATATGTTATATCAACATTCTTAGAGCCTTTCAGAAGTTGGAGTTTGAAGGTTTACAAATAATTTGTTTTGACTACGAGAAACATGGTCATGGGTGAATTCTTGCCCAGTAAACCAAAAACTAGATGAAATCAAGTCCAATACTAATAAACTAAGAAATCTTGATGGCAAGGAAACATCTCAAAAAAATCCATTCCAGACCAAGATGATAAATCTGAGCAAGGATCATATAGTCATAGATGATTCCTAAGAGGAGGATGTAACGACYAGCCTACTTACACTAGAAGCAACATCTACCTATCCCAAGTGATGGTAGAACAGTTGGCAACGCCTCTGTAAGATCAGTCAAAAGCCATACTAGGGAAGCATTCTAAGAAAGGAGTAAAAGACGCCATTCATGGAAGACAGGAATGTAACATGTAAAAAAGAAAAGGAAATCAAGGAGGCTAATCAAGGAGTGAGAAATACAACAAATAATAAGGGCAGAGCATCCGACTCAAGATTTGCAGTGTTAAAAGCTCTAGAGGAATAGATGAGGAGATTACATATGTGGATTTAAACCTAATCAAGGATGAATCAAACATGTTACTGCCCCGCATGCTACTAACCCATATTGTGATTCAACCTATGAAAGAGGGGAAAGTAGTGGGGTGAAAATAAAGAGCAAGCTGGCMTAGATTAAATTTAAGAAGAGGTCCCGCTCCAAACTCAAAGGTCCTTAAGGTTGAGAAGGTTAGGCACAATAGTGAACCTTACCTCCTTGATCCAAAAAATCCAACAAAGGAGGTAGTTGAGATAAATATATACATGAGCCCAAAGTTTTTGCAAACAATAGATTAACATTCAATCTCCATATAGCTTAGCAAGGTGGCAGAAACCCTAGCCACAAGTCCACATAATACCACGCCCCTAGACATCGTAAGCCTAGAGCGATTACATCCAAACACAATTATTACCAACATTAATAGTAAAAATCAATCCGCGGAAGATGATAACTTATGCTTGGCAGAAGTTGAAGTTAGCATGGCTGATAAATAAATGCCTGAGCTTATTTCGGTGCAAGAAATTGATACCTCCAATTTAATGGAGGCGGATGATGAAACTAACATTTGATTTTTATGAATTCTATGAATGTGGTACTGTGGAATTATCAGGGAAAAGCTTCAAAGGAATTCTATAGACACCTTTTTGAGCTATTTATCATGCACAAACCTGTTATACTTATCCTCATGGAGACTAAAACCCTCAAGATGCATAATTCTCTCTCAAACTCTTACTTTCCAAAATTTATGCTAACAAATTTGCAGGTGGTACATGGGTATTATGAAAAGATCAACACCTACACTTGGAAACTGTTAAGATTAGGAAATTRATAATAGTGATCGAGTAGGACTCGACSAGGTACTTTCCTATTATGATTTGGTCTGTGTYAGAGTATGACTTGGATTCAGTATTAGCAGTTATGGTATTTGATCAGGATCTGGTTTGATACTTTTGGTAACCTATAGATAGGCACTTTGGTTGGATACTTAGTAGCACATTACGTTATGCTGTATTATGTTATTTCAATAAAAACTTAATCTTCATTTTATCTATTGTCTTCTCTATTATCTCTTTAAATTATTATTCCCTCCTTCCAAAATATGAATATTCACAAGTAATCATTCTCTGAAAAGGAAAATAATTCGAAGTTCTTCCTGAATTTGGAAATAAAAGCAATTATATAAGTGCAGCCAACGGCCTTTAATATTTCTTATTCTTGTCTTTTTCATGTAAACAAATGTCTCCTCTTTTTCTCTCTATGGAATGGCTGTTAYAAGTACACCTTCAATTCTCCATGGAAGAGAAAGATGCAGTAATAGCAAAGGCTGTTGATATTACTGCATCTTTCTCTTCCATGGAGAATTCAAGGTGTAAAACCCCACAATCTAGGGCTAATGGTAGCAGCACTGATGAGGGTTGCGGGAAAATCATTATTTCTTTTGGAAGATTAGGGTTGCGCGAAGACGAAACTCTGATAAGCCAGCATAGTATTATATGGAGCATGTATGTTTTTTATTCTGATAATAAGTTAGTTTCCACCATAAGGGAGAAGGAGAAGGAACGCTCACCACAAGGGATTAAAATGGAACTGCTTACCAAAAGTTCATTTCTTGAGGAGAATATATGCGCACAACCTAACATATACTATGGCATGACTCGAGCTGAGAATCAACATTCATCAATTCAGAATCTGCACACTTTAGCTTAGATGTATCAGCTCAATAGTTACCAATTTGAAAATCATATGATGAATGGGGKTTTAGAAATTTTAGGCCAGTGATGGGAGTTAATTTTGTGACGAAAATCATATAATGAGTGGTTATGTAAGAAACTTCARCCCAATCATGGAAAGCCATGTTTCTGATGGAAATCATATTATGAGTAGGTATTGAAACTTCARCCTAGTGATGGCTAGTCAATTTTGTAATTCCACTTGCTTTCCATATCAAGTCCCACAAAATTCATGTCTGCAGTCAAAAAGAGACTTTCTAATGATGGCCAAAACCCCCGATGGCTTAAAGCAATTGCAAGAAGATCTTGAGCAGGAAATTTTTATAACATGTATGAAATACTAAATGGAATTTGAGCTCAAYTTTTGAGTTGATGATAAAGGATAATGGACATGATGTCTTTGCAGTGCCAGTCGAAAAATGCCGAAATGATCAATTTTTTTTTCAATTGTCAGGAAGACCGAAAGTCACCCAGATACATTTATATTTATTTTGTCTACAGAGAAAGGTTCAAAATCGATTAAGCGATTCATCAAAAAGCTCAAGACGAGTCCCTTGGTAGAAACTATTGCCAAAATCCTGTCTAGAAAATCCTATAAATTATTGACTCACATGACATGCTCATATGTTATCAGACAATGTTTTGTCATCTTAGGAGAGGAACTAAACCTCATACWTTTTTGGGCAATACTATCTCACTTACTGGCTTTAGCAATAGACCAGTGGGATGCATATCCTTAAACTATTTCGTCGATAACATTACTGGTCAACCAAGAGGACTGGTTCTCATGTATCTTGCGTAACATTCTTTTTTCCTCTCCAGCGATCTTTCAGGCAACTTTGTGGTGTAGCACTTGCTAAATCTTAACAATGAATACTTAACATCGCCAATGCTAGGGTGTCTTAGAGGCAATTTTGAACAGTTATCTCATAAATAAGAAAATAGTCATGAGATTAAGAAATACATCAGGTCTTTCTAACTATGACTCAATCTTGTGGTTTCAGAAATTTTCAATGATGGAAAAGCACTTTTTTGACTTGTACAAGATTAGTTTTGAAACTATGCAATTCAAATAACTTTGAAGCAAACCAAGATAATCAGTGAGAAAAATCTCTATCCAGTGCTTCTTAAAGTCCTCAAGCCCCAATATTATGATCTTTTGAGGAAAACATGGGAAAGATATGTAGCTGATTGATCATAAATAATCATGGATTGTAGAAAGCAAAGTCTGATGAGTAAAAGGACCAATGTTGCCATGAGATCTTGCTTTTTAAGTGTGTATTGCAAGTCCTTTCACGAATTTAGTGAGATTTTCAATTCTTTGATGGTAGAAACGTCTGCCATCATAATAGGCATATTAGATGAATTTGTAGTTAAATTTTCATGATTCATCACGTCTAGTTTTAGATCTCCTTGAGGAATATCAATCGCAGAGTCTGCACTAAATTCGCCATCATCATGCTTGGATTTTTGAGACATGGTTCCAACATTCAATAAAAATAGTCATTCTTATGGCAAAGTCAACTCCATATTTCTCCTTTTTTGCAAAGTAGGAACATCGTTAAACGTGGGATTGGCAAACTCGAAGATCTAGTCATCTAGGARGTACTCTTGCACATCTTTTTCTTCAGGGATGGCGCCCTACTCCGTGTGAGTGGTCCCACATAGGTAGCCAGTGTGACTGAACTAACAGCAACACCAATTGTTGTAGGTTTGGAGGGATGGCTTTCGTGATGTTGTTTTTGGGAGCCATTAGTGATTCTGATTTGATTTAAAGAGAGGAGATGAATGACAAAGATTGTCCCACTAGGCATGCCAAAATTTATTTACAAYAAAACTCTCGTCTGTAAAATATTAATAAAAAATAAGAGAATATGTAAAAAAGTATAATCTTATAAATTTACTAGAAGCGTTACGATYTCTGAAACATTCTCAATTTGAGAATTTTGGATCCGTTGATTCTTCTCTTTGGAATTTGATTTCAGAGGCTTCGTAACTTGATTGCGACTTGATTTAGTGGTACCGAAAGCTCGAAAGTAAATGGAATTTTTCCTTCTAGCTCGCTTCAATATATGATTTTCGACCTTCTCCTCTTATGTTTTTTCCTCTATTTATAGTCATGACAAGAGGATTTGATTGATCAAGACCCTCTCTGGGGGTGAGTGGCACCATCTGATTCACCATTTTGAATTCCTGATTTTTATTGATTGAACATAGTCATCCCCGACACATGTCAACACCTCACTGGTCTAAGATATCGAATTTGTCAAAGCATAGTGAGAATATTTAAATTTTGCATTTAATTTTTAAATAAATTATAAAAATTTAACTTGATAAAATTTTCATATATACAAATATTTTAATAATGTTTTTTGAGCTTTATTTTTTTCCCCAATTTATGGATCCCATATAAGATTCCAACACTTGATTAGATATAAAAATAGTAATTTCAATAAAAAATTGATTCTTTAGTTTATATTACAAATAAGTTCAAAATCGTTGTTGTAGGCTTTTTTTCYCCCTAAAAATGAGATATGGATCTACATAAAAATAGTTACAAGCACAAAAGTACGATTACGAAGAAGGACTTAGCGTTGATCAAACAACAAGTTAGATATACACAAAGTAGATAGATAAGAAACACTAAGAAACAAATCATAATGTCCTAAATATCCGTCATTATAAAAAAGAATGGGAACCTTTCTTCTGCCGTTAGATTCCTTCCAATAATGAAAAATAACATGTCAATGTCGTTGTTCGGCTTGGATATCTCTCCTCCACCGGATGTTCAACTCAAACCATTTTTTAGGTGATTGACAATATCAAAACTTATCAACTAAACTAATGGGAATAACCTGTTGCCAGATGCGGTATAAACGGGACAATCTCTAACAAAATGTAAGAATGTCTCCGCATGAATAATATATTACAAATGGAGACGAGAAAATTCTACGAACCCAGAGCATAGCTTTATACTTGATAGTTCCGTATCTGTTCCCAAAACTTGGTCTTCCCTGGAGGGGGCAGGGGAGGATGGATGAGAGAATGTAATGATTTTAGCGTGAATATACCAGTAGCTGAATCTTTCCATTGCACTTGATCTCGGCCTTCGGTCAACTGAACATACAAAAAGTTAGATAAAATATTACGCAGCATATAATTTTGAAGTATTCCTACTTTCCATCTAGTTCTCTGATCCCAATAATCCTATATAACTTTCGAAATCAAGTTATATGGAACTTCATGAGTGCAGACCAAAAAAAAGGGGTCTTGTAACAACCAAGGATCCATCCAAAATCTCGTCGTAGCACCATTATTGATCATTCAAGAAGTGCCTCCTTGTAAAATAGAGTTATCAAACAGAATCGCAGACCAGGTAGACGAGCTGGGTGGAAGTTTAGAGGGATCGCCAAACCTAGGGAAGATTTCCATATTTAGAAGTAAGAACGCACCCCCAAAGCTGCTCCGGATAAGCCATATCGTCCAAGCTAATTTAGCTAAAAATGCTTCTTCACCACATGCAACCTATTGATACCTAAACCACCCTGAGAAATAAGCGGACAAACTCTATCCTGGATGGGTAGACCGATGCTGCCCATAATCACCAAACAAAAAACTACAATTGTCTCCAACTCTCTTGATGGTGCTGCCGGGGATTTTTACTGCTTGCATAACACAAGTAGAGATTATAATAGTTATTGTACAGATGAAAAGACACCTGGAGACTCGAGATAAAGAATTTATCTTCCAACCTCCAAATTTTTTATACATYTCCTTGGTAAATGAGAGCATGAGGCTATGTTCCGGCGGCCATGAACAAGTTGAACACCGAGAAAACTCCCCGGATATCAAAATCAGCGCTGATAGCTCCTCTTACACTACGAGGGATATTTGGTGAGAAGAACAGGTAAGACTCGTGGAAGTGAAGCATCTTGACAGGCCCAAATTATACTTTATTATTGTACGCTTTTCAATTCTTCCAGAAAGCTCTCAGGTCTTACTTTCAGAAATAACTTGCAAAGAACATCTAGCAAATTTTGGAGATTTTGCTAATGAAAACAAAAGGTTGTATATATTTTAGTACTCTATATTAAAATCTATTAAATTACTCTACACCCACCCAATGCCGCCTGGCAACCTGAGACCTTCATCAAAGGCTTTACGAACAAGAGAAAAATTCGCAACATGGTTAAACATAGTTACAATATTCCGCAAACATATTGGCCCAAAAGTCATTTCAGAAACGTCTTCATTTTGCACCAACCATTTAATATTATCGTGCTCTACCACTGTCCCTTTGCCATCATTTGAATGAAAAGGAAGCACACAAAACTGCCAGAAAGTAAAGCCTTTGTAAAGCATTAAAATTCAGTTTCAAAAAAGTAATTATAGAAACTACAAAAACAAGTGACCGAAGGCAACATACGGCGTCAATAAAGATGAAAGTACAAACAATGCCTATTTTTCACAATAACAAAAATTCACAAAGATTATTTCTGTAACTTCAAAAATTTCTCAGGAAAAACTACAAATAAGAGTCCTAAATAGACTGCAACCTGTCTGATGTGCCTTCAGCGATTAATTGGCGTGTGCATCCTTTCAACAATCTTMTCTATGGCACCACGAGACATCACTAATGTGTCATGCAGCAGAATGCTATAGACATTTAAACCCTACAGGATCAGAAAAGATAAAATCCAAGTAAGTGCTAGCACCAAACCAACTTTGGCACAACCAAAGTGGAACTTTCAACTGCTAGAATAACAACAGCTCTGGAAACAAAATATTCAGAAAATAACACAAACTACAAGTATAAAGGAAAGCTTGCACTCGTTGAAATTTATAATTTGGGCCCAAACATTAAATATTTTTAGAGAACACGGGAAGATTTGATGAGCAATCCCTCCCTCAACCAACTCTACTTGGCACTTAAAAATTCGCGGTTTTCCATTGCTTATAATCTGAAAAGAGATACAACCAAAGTAAACGCAAAGGCGGAACACAAATTGGAAACTTACTATTGAAGGCAGGACATTGACATAATGTAAATTCTGAGTAGCCAGCTTAAGCTTTTCATTAATTGGACCTCCATCCACCATCAGAAGTTTCTTGGTATTCTCCAGTTGCTTGAAATAGTTCACGATGTTTTTAGTCTTGTGTGTAGGGATGTCTAAATCCTCAAACACCATAAGCTGTACATTGACCAAATCCAAATTTCCAGTTATCATTAACCTTCTAAAATAGAGAAGGAATATCAAAAAAGTGACAAACTTCTGCTCCACAAAAGAGAAGCCCTAGAAACAAAATTCATTCTTTCTCACCTAAGAAATGGAAAGACCCCAAGGAAGGGGGTGCTTAGCAAATAATAAGAATGCACTGCCACCTTAATAGAAAATAAAGACCAAGGATATGCAGAAGAGGGAAATGTTACCAAAAATGCTAAATGATTATTCAGAAGTGAGTTAGTTGTGCAACAAAATGCATTGCAACATCTCTTGAAAAAATCCTGCTAAAATAATTCAGCAACTCACAGAATAACCTCTGTGATGCATATTACCCCCTCTGGAACATTAGCAAATGACCATGGTTCATAAAGACCCATAGAACATCCCCCGATACCATGTTCCCAGATAAACTATCGATGCATTAGGCAGTATATTAGTGAGAGTAGGGTCCACTAGAAAAAAGGGGATAACTTATCTTATTTTAGGTTCACCACAGAAAAAAACTACGAAGGCAATCAACATAATACAACTTGGATAAATTTCTGGTAATGATAGCCTAGATATTATGGTAAATATGCTTTGTAGAATATATTCCCTTTTCCTCCAGCAGCAAGGGAATTGAGACAACATATGGAGAAAAAAAAAAAAAAAATTCTCACTAAAGATCCAAGGAGGAGTTATATAGGATGGGAATGAAGCAATTGCTTAATTTCTAGTAGTGGCAGTAATAGCTGTAACTCCCTCTCACAAAATTCAGCTTCACAAATACTAGTCCTAGAAGCTCCAAAATAAAAAGGAACTTCCAAGTCATTTCATATTTCTCATTTTATAGACTTATGGAAGGAAATGACAATCACAATAGATGCAAATCCAAGTATTTTAGACAAACTGGCTATGTCGGACTCCATCTATGTAAGTTCCATAAGGGCTGTATAAGCTCTCCCTTCCATGATAAATCAAATGTGTGCTCACAAAGAAGAAAATGATGCATGAAACAAAATGCATGAAAAAAGAACAAGAGATGGGCATATATTTATGAAACATGCCTTTCCTTCAGCAGCACGAGCTGACAGTGCAATCTTCAGGCCCAATCGACGGACCTTCTTATTCAGTTTGATGGCATGACTTCGTGGCTTTGGACCATGCATAGTAGCACCACCTCTAAACTGTTGTCAATTCAAACAAACCCATAATTTTCCATCTAGATCCACGTGAACTTCTAAGAAATATTTACTTGAGGCACTATAAAGTGTGATACACACCTGAGGACCTCGCAATGTACCATGTCTTGCTCGGCCTGTACCTTTCTGACGCCATGGTTTCCGTCCAGTCCCGCTGACCTCACTAATAGTTTTTGTTGAATGGGTTCCCTAAGAAAAAGCACATCCGTCTAAGCAGCTAATGTAACACCAAACATTCCAAAGCTTATAATAGACTAACAAAAAGTAGGAAAAGAATGGCTTTCTCCATCAGAAATATTACATTCTTACATCATTTACCCAAAGAATAAGGAGTCAACAGAACATCAGAAAGTTAAACATTTCCAGCAGGTTTGCATTGCTTTTAAATACAGAAAGACAAAGACTAAGGCATTAAATCTAAGTTCACATTCATAACATCAGAAACTGAGAGATCATCAGACCTGCTGCCGTTTTGCAAGCTGCCACCTTACGACGCGATGAATAATGTCCTTCCTAATAGGCACATCAAAAATGTCACCAGCCAAAACCATAAAGCCTTTGTCTTCATTATGAAAATTTGTTACAGGTATCACCAAGTCCTGACAGAGTCCTATGACATAACACAGTAATCAATACCATGACTTGGCAAAGTCTGCTATATGCATAAAAGCAAGCCATGTTCAGTTTACACATATGTTAACCTCAAGAAGACAACACAGGATAGCGAATGCCAAAAGGAAATTGAAAATGGAATATAATATTCTAAACATAGAAAAACATATACACTGGTAAAACTGAATAACAAAGAGACCTGTTACACTATTCTTGGGGCAAAAGAGCTTTCTTCAGTTCTCTCATCTAAAATCTAATAAATAAACAAAATAAATGAACAAGCATTCCAAAAACTACAGTACAAATAAAGCATGACAAATGTTCATGTAATTTTGCATTTACAGCAGAAATTTTATTATTGTAGGACTACAAAGTACTTTTGACATACCAATATCACGTTCTGGGGTTATAACAGCCTTTCTAGATAAGAGRTTTGAGGGAAATCCACCGTCACTTGATCCAGGAGTTAAGATAGAAGTTGAAAATCGCCGAAAAGCAATGAAAGATGACTGATTCTGCATTGAACAATGGGATACAAGATGGTAACAAAAAACTGCCWAAAACTTCATCACTCACACTCATCCTCCCTTGGCTTTCATTTTGTGAGCATGAGTTGAATAATAGAGAACAAGGTAGCACAATAAAAAAGATTTGAAATAATAACATAAGATATCGACAACAAATAAAGACAGAAAATCAGCATTTGATAAGGAGGAAAAAAACAATCAAAGAGTCATTACTAAGAAATATTAAACCCAATAAATACCTAACTGATTCAGTGTTTACCTTTTGAAAAGTAGAAGATTCAAATGAAGAATAACTGCCCCAACCAACATAGTGACCATTTAACTCTGTCAAACATTTTCCCCAAAGACAAACTTCAAAACTCAGAAAGGATATAACTTTGCAATAAAATTCACATGTTAATCAATTCATATAAAGGAAAACCAATAGAATAAAATACGTTAACATGCCATTGAAAGAAGCAAATCTTGAAGCAAGTGCATTATTCAAAGAACGAAAAGCCCTTCTTGTAACGGAAAGTGCCATTCTCCAACAATATTCTCTAAGCAAATGATGCAATCTTCACTTCATTATTCTCCTGAAAAGAGAAAACATCAACATGAGAATAACAAGTAATAGAAAAACTTTTAGGAGCAGAGCCTAGATCGAGTAAATTTCTCTACATTTTTTATACTTGAACTTCTATACACTGCACCTTAAACGTATATGCAATGGATAATTGAGGCAGTATGGCTTGTGCTCAATTTAAAGAAAATTTCTATTATATTACAGAGAAGAGCACAGACTAACCGCCTGAATAATTGTCRCTAAAATTTGAAAAGCAATCTAACTATAGAGAAGAATTCAAAAACCAATCCAAGGATTTAAAACCAAAAATGAGTTTAACAAAATCAAAGAAGCGTTTCTTGAAGATCAAAAAGACACCAAYTAGAACAAAACTAATCATAGGTTTCATTTCTCCCTTTAGTTTAGAAATTAAATACTAACGCACAAAGCAAGCATTAAACCAACTAGAAAAGCACTAATCTTCCTTCCAGCTATATATTGTCTGTAGAAAATATCCTCGTCTCTTCTTCTCCCGGTGGGCATGAGTGAGGGGGAGATAGATTTGTTGTGCAACTTACCAGCAAGTAAAAGAATTATCGGAGGTCGAAGCTTCCAATGCCGGTCAGTGAGGGAAACGGCAGACGAGGAAGAAGGAACTCTTTCATAAACCCTTTGCTGTTCCTGTTAGTTATTACTAGAATTATTTTATTTAAAATAAAAAAACATAAAAAGAGGAGAAAGATGATGGGTCTGGGTTTCGAGTCCGGATCCTGGGTCGGGTGAAACAGCCATCACTAGAGGTGTCAATTGGGCTGGGTAAGCCAGGCTTGCCTATGCCCGAGCTCAGCCCTCGAGCTCAGCTCACACTTAATAACAATTATTCAGGCGGTTAGTTTGTCCTCTTCGCTGTAATCTAATAGGAATTTTCTTTAAATTGAGAACAAGCCATGCTGCCCCAATTATTCATTGTGTATACGTTTAAGCTGCAGTGTATGGAAGTATCTCAAGTATAACAGATGTAGAGAAATTCACCCACTTCTTTCTTTCTCTTACCTCACTTCAGACTAAATTTTCTCTCCATCATGAAAGTTAACAATTCATATCTCTGCCCACGTTTTCTCACAATTGAGTACTCCTCAAGCTGTAACCTGTATAACCATTAAAAGAAAGCATTAGGAGCTCACGCTAGCAAACCTAATATATCAGAGACAGTAGAACACCATGTTGATCACTTTTTACCAGTACATTGTGTTCTATAGTTTAAAAAGCCCTGTTGTCAACATCTMTGAGTCCAGGGAGTAACTTAAAGAAGAAAAATATGTATATCAAACGATCCCATGCTCAGCGGTTGTAATCTTATTAAGATACAGTTGATCCCATGTTGATCAAATTATCAAACATTATCATACTCAACATTGAATTGAAATAAAAGAGGAAAATAATTGACAACGGAATTTTATGCATGTTTTTTTCTCTTTTTTTGCCATGCGCTGGGTTCTATAGAGTTAAAAAACCCTTTTGTCAAGAATCTATTATGAGTATCATGAGTCCAAGTAGTAACTAGAGGAGAAAAAATCATGGAAAGATTCCATGTTCAATGCAACTGCACCTCTTAATAACATAACAATCGCTGAAGCAAAAACTCAAACATAGTTCCTTCCGGGTAATGCAGAACGAGAAAATTACAAAGCCGTAGGTCTTGACCAAAGACACGAGTTTTGACCCTAATTACGYATAAGCAGAACAGCATAAGTACGACGAAACGCAAAGAATACCGCAAAACACGAAAACTTTTAGAATTTTTTACAGGACATTAATAACAATTGAATAAACCGAGGTAAAGCGAAATTAACATGAATGCGGATGAAATTCATCAAATCAACCAAACGTTAAGTGCCAATTCGAACAGGAAGCAAAACACAATCCAGCAATCAACCAACTTTGACTAAACTAAAAAACCCTAACTTAGCCCAAAAAAACAAACATTAGGGTTTACCAGCACAATCTTTTCAAGAATGCAACAGAATCAATTCGGAACAAATCAACAAATTCAGCGTCACAAACTACGACAAGCCGCAAACTTTACCTGCATTCATCTATAGAAACAGATCGAACAGAGAGAACGAATGAAAACGAGAGCGAAAGAAACAGAGAGATAGAGAAAGAGAGAACTTGTAGTCAGAGAAAGAACGGGTGTTTAAAATGGCGGACTTAGATTTTCGTTTATCAATTTTTCTTTTTCCATTTAGGCTTTGAGTAAAGGCCTCCAATGAAGCTGGCGATGCAGAGATTCCACGCGGGCCGGACCCGCTACATTTATGGGTGAAACTTTTCTAGGGGCTAATGTGAAAGTGATCTAAAATTCGGGCCTTAAATTTAGAAAACAAAGACTGGAAGTACTGCTTTTTTTCTTTTCTTCTATTGGTATATTCCTTTGCCCTTGTAGATGAATCTTTCTTTGTTTGGGAAAGAGTACAAACATGGGAATGTTTCAACCAATAGAAGAGTTAGGTGTAAGAAATTCGTAAATCTTTGAGATGGGACCAAATAGGGAGTACGTGGATAGGGGAACATAAGGCAATTTTGAGTGGGAGTATCAATGGGTTCGGGCTAATTCGAACTTAACCYGTTCAATTCGAAATTTTCTGATCAAGCTTTATGTGAGTTTGAATTGAGTTGAGTTAAGTTTCAAATCTTAGGACCTAACTATATTCGGGTTGAGGTCGAACCTATGGTTGCTCAAGCTCGCTCAACCCGAACYCGAATTATATATATTTTTAAAATATATTTATTGATTATGAGTTAAAATTAAAAGTTGAAATTGAAAACCTAGCTTTCTTTTCTCATCTTTATCTACAGCAGACTACCGTTTCCATTTCACTGATTTCACAAACGCCGCACCCACACCCGCACTTGCACCGCACCAAGCACCACCACCACGGCACTCACCAGTCCTCTCAGAGTCTCAGCTGTCCTCTCTCACCAGTTCCTTGCTCTTCTCTCACTCTAACCTTTGTTCTCAACTACATCTCTTCGACTTTTCCATCTTCACTCTCTGCCTCTGGGCTCTGCTTGTGTCTGGCCATCAAACTCCAACGAAGCGATTATCACTGGTGACCAGCCATCAGGTATGATTTCAATTTGTTCTGCCTTTTAAATCTRAGTGYTGATTTTCAACTGATTTTATACTTAGATGATTTTCAGCTTTCACTTCCCCCATTCCTCTTCTCTTCTTCCCGCTACTCTTTTTGAAATTTTCGGATTTCCCCTAAAACAAAATCTACAGACTCAACTGATTTTTAGCTTTCACATCCCCCTTCCCCTTCTCCTCTTCTCGCTACTCTATTTGAAATTATCAGATTTCCGCCAAAACAAAAGTTTCATTTTTCACTTTCTTGCCAGAAAAAGTCAGACCTCATTGACTTTTCCACAAGAAAATGTTCCTGTACCACAAAGATAACAACTTTATGCTCTGCCACATTTTCTGACTATCTGGATTATTTTGGTGGATGGGACCATCCTCAACTCGGTGGGAAGTCTGTTCACTCTATGGATTCCAATCTCCTTCACAATTCTCTGATTTCCCTTGGAATTGATGACAAGAAGTATGCAATTGTGTATCTCTTGGGTTTTGTTTATGCATTGGCACTATTTAGAATTAAGGCTTCTTCAATCATCGCATTTCCATCTTGTGCTATTGTATTTGCTATTGGGTTCTCAATTGGATCTGTAAATTGGGGTCCGATGAGCTCGAGTGAAACTAATAAAAGACCAAAAGATGAAATTCTTGAGGGATGCATTGAAAAATTGAAAAATTGGGAAATTTGCTTAGTGGGTTCGATGGTCAGGCTATTAGTTTGACGAATGATACGAAGATACGCATAAAGAGAAATCAAATTACTTTGAACGATTTAGAAGGTTTTCTGAAGATGGTGGAATCAATTAGTAAATTATCTGCAAACACTAAGAATTTGGTTTAAGGTTGTATACAGGGTATATTAGTTAAGAACCAAGAAATGGGGTGAAAATTTAGTCTGAAGTGAAGTAAGAGAAAGAAAGAGATGGGTGAATTTCTCTCCATCCTTTATACTTATCTTAGGTTTGCAAATTAAACCAACCAATGAAGGTATTTCTATAAAGAGATTGGAACTCCTTGGTAGGGGATGTAGACTTTGTGAAGTCCAACYACCATAAATCCTTGTCTATTGTTTCTTGCCATCTTTTTACACCATAATTACGTATCTTTAACTTGTAATTCACTTTCCTATTAATCTTATAACTTGTTTAAACCCTTTTTGGATAGTGAATCTACATATCATAGCTTAGTGGAAGTTTCCATCTTGTTGAATTTTACTTATTCTCATTATCTCCTTGAATTATCTTTATTATAATGAATTGCTTATTGCTCATCATTTTTATTGATCAGTTTTCTGGGATTGGTTTGTGAAGCCTATATTCACAGAGGATAGAAATTGTATTTAGAGGCCTAATTCACCGCCGAAGGCATTTCAATAAAGAAGAGGAATGARAAAGAAACTACGCAACTTGAAGATGCATTAAAAAAATAAAAAGAGGAAAAATATGAGGCGGTGAGTGAAAAAGAACAAGAAAATTGTTCTAAAAATTGGTAAGTAAAGGTGATGTGGTGAGGTGTAGGCCAAACAAGTGAAGGTTAAGGAAAAATTAAGAAAATGTGAGAAAATAAAAAGCAATGGCCAAACAATGACACTATTACGAGACACCAAACAATGTGTTGTGATAGAGGCAGAAAATCAATGGCCAAAAAGCAAACAAAAAGGTTAAACTGTCCTGCAAAATTAAGTACAATCTTGAGGAAAACTAATTGCGACAGGTGTTCAAGAACGAAGATCACCATAACCATGATCTAGAGCCTTSCAAGTCCAGATTCATGCATACTAACAAGAGTGTAAGTCAAAACGTGAAAGGAAACACTACAAGAAAAAGTCTGGTTTGCGATCGACACTAGTTCTATYGCTAGGTTGCGACAAATTTGMGACCGGTAGATAAGCGATYGTTTATTAGTGATCGACGTACGACAATAACCCATAATGATAGCTAAATTGCAACTAGTGGCAAGTGTTCAAGATTGAAGATCATCATAACYATGATCTGGAGCCTTCTAAGTCCAGATTCRTGCATACTAACACGAGTGTAATTTAAAAYGTGAAAGRAAACACTACAAGAAAAAGTCCGGTTTGCAAYCGACACTAGTTCTGTCGCTAGGTTGAATAGATTTGTGACCRATAGATAARCAGTCGTTGATTAGTGATTGATGTATGACAATAATCCATAATGGTAGCTAAATTGCGACTAACAAAAGGTAAGTTGCAATTCTATCGACAATTGTGATCGAATAGCGATCGATTAGCGACCACCATACAAATTTTAATTATTTTTATTATTTTTATACTAATTAAAGGTGGACAACAATTGATTGTTAATTAGCGACTATCTATCAAATTTTAATTTATTTTTTATTATTTGATAATACTAATTAAAGGCGGTCTCTAATTAGCTATCGATTACCGACCATCTCTCAAATTTTAATTATTTTTATCATTTTATCATACTAAATAAAGGAATTAGCGACCATCTCAAATTTTAATTATTTTTATCTAGCACCTCTAAAAAATTGAATTATTTAATTTATTTTTTAGATTAGTTGACTATTTGTTATTTTTTTCCGTACAAACATAAGACAGTTGTAAAACGATAAGAAAATTGTGACTGATTGGCAATAAATATTGCAATCACTGATTATTATTWTTTTTTTTTATAGTGACACTAAATAATATTGTTAGAATTAAAGACCGAATAAAAGTGTAAAAGTTTTAAAGGTTCAAGTTGGAGGACCGAATAAATAAGACATAATAATTATGCTTTGATAGGCACAATACTATTTCATTTCCAAAACTTCATATTAATTAATCATCTAAGATTCTCTACTAATCCAAGAATCTCTAACTGCTGCATCGTATCTTCACGGATAGTTTACACATTCCAAAGACACAAACATAAGAATCCTCCTTTTCCATCGTATATAGTGACCTATGGATGCAGATACACACAGTTAATTAAGCTATCAGTATTGACATTGTTACATTTCTTTTTTTTTTTTTTTATAGGGGATATTGTTGCATTTCTTATTGCAGCAATCTGGTCCAGGACCACCCTTTAGCCAACATACCCTGGGAAATATGTCACAGGTAAAATTGTCCGGAATCTTAGAATCAAGAATGCTGCTAGCCCTCTCAAAGCTAGARTTTCAGTATGATCGGACATGTTAAAATCATTGATGATCCTTTAATCTTCTACAATTTGATTCGCTCTGAATGTAGCTTTTCATTATGCTAAGGATATTAAGCGAYTCCATAATGATATTGTTGTTCGACAGGATCATGAGAAGCAAAACTCAAGTATGATCAACAAGTACAATTAATATTTCTTGGATTGGAGTATGATCAAGAAGTACAATTGTGGACTGGATTTCCAGGGACTTCATAATAGTACTGCTCTTGGACTGGATCAAGAAGTATAATTAACAYTCCTCAAACCCATTGCAAGTGGTGAAAGAAAATCCTCCAGATTTACAGTCATTCTTGSCTTCCATTGACSGAAGTGGCGAGATTCAAACATCCCAATGAACTCAAAAACTATAATGAATACTCTAAAATTGTCTTCTCAGAGAAGAATGCTACTTTTATAAATTCAATCAAATTATAGTTTAGTTTTAAGCACTTTTTCAGTKRATTGTGATGTGGTACATTAAAATTTTCATTAAAAATCTGAGAACCAAACATAGATAGCAAAATTTAAAGGATAGTAAARATACTTAAGACTTTAATGACTTCGTTGATAGTAGCAGAAATAGAAGAATAGGGATAAATCCCTATACTTCTAATCGGAACATAGAAGCAGAAACATAAGAATAGGGAAAAAWTCRTGTTCTTCAAAAACAAAAGAAAAAACAAAAGCAAGGGAAATTAGCAACAACAACACACGCCCAACACCAACAGTCTATCAGCCAGTCGTTTAGATAGATAATGAGTCGAACTCATAAGATGAAGATATATCAACAATCATCTTGTTTTTCTCTTCTTTAATCTCCATAAGGAGATCAAATGTCCTCAGCAAGCTTAGCTCCTTTAGAACCATAATGCTAACATAATCATCCTCATACCTCTGCATCATCCTTTCAAGGAGAGATTTCATAATCATCCTCATACCTCTGCATCATCCTTTCAAGGAGAGATTTCAACTCTCTCTTATAGTCTTTGAACTCCTTACGGAGATTAAAGACGAGAAAAATAAGATGGTTGTTGACACATCTTCGTCTTCAGCTTGAACCTCTAAAACTCTTACACTTTTAGTCGGTCTAATTCTAGCAATATCATTTACTTTAAGTTTTCTTTTCACATTTGAACTTACACTCCTGTGAGCACGCATGAATCTGGATATGGAAGGCACTAGATCATGGTTATAATGATCTTCAATCTTGGAGACTTGCCACAATCCGTTTTCTCTCAAGATTGGACTTAATTTTGAAGGACAAATTTAACTTTTTTGTTTGCTTTTTAGTGGTTGTTTTTGTGCCTCTATCACRACAAGTTGTTTGGTATCTCATAACAGTGCCATTGCCCGTCGAAGCAAATTTTTTGGTCTCACTAAAATCTTTACTTTTTGCATAAGCAAGATAAGATTGATATAGCTCATCAGTSTTGTGATAATACTTTCCTCTTAGTGCTTCATCATCWTTTTTTTCACCAATCTAAAATGGTTCGTCTTCTTTATTCGGCAAAATTTTCTCATCAATCTGTTCCATTTCTATTTCCTAATTAGTGAAATTTTGCTCATTCTCTTCATCAATMAACATGGTCTCATTTTGATTCTGCAATCTCTATCCAATCTCTATTTTTGCTATTGTATTTTGATTCTCAGCCATGGTCAAAAGTTCAATTCACTATGGTAATGCCAAGCCAAGCAAAGCTAAAGAAAACAATTCATGAAAGGTATATCTTCAAAGAAAACATGTTTTGTAATGCCAAGCCAAACAGAACAAAAACAAAATAATTCATGGAAGACGTAGCTCCAAATAAAGCATGTTCTGTGCCTTAAATAGTGGCTACACAACAGGGAAGAAAAATATAAAATTCTCTTGTATCCTCCAATAAGAGATATCATTAATGTTAAGTAGATGATCATATCATTTAACAGGAAGTCAATGAATGCAAACTAATTAATGTAGKGGTTAAATCACATAATGATTCAAGAGATACAAKCTACACATCCAAAAGAAAATACCTAGATACACATTTCTCTTTATTGCAAGTGATTTGTCTCATTGTTCCATCCATGATATGTTAGGTGTTATCTGATACAATGCCAACTAAGATAAAGACAATCTTGCCTCCTATAGAACAACGTACAATCTTTTAGTCTCTTTTATGGTCACCTAAGATGGTATATCCATATTATAGAAAAGGAAAAGTTAGGAGTTGCCAATTCTTTTCGTGTTGGTGGCAGGTTAGAGATCTAATAKGATTATGAAATCTAAATTCCTTGGCAAAAAATTATGCCTTGTATACAGATGYATCAGCGGACGGCTTAGGTGTTGTACTTATGCAAGAAGGAAAGATAGTAGCTTATGCGTCTCRAAAACTTAAACCTCATTAGGTGAACTAACCTACCCATGATTTAAAATTAGTTGTCATCATTTTTGCCTTGAAGAAATAGAGACATTACCTGTATGGAGCTGAATATGAAATTTACACGGACCATAAGAGTTTGAACTATATATTCACTCAGAAGGATCTCAATATCAGACAGAGGAGGTGGATGGAGTTCCTGGAAGAATATCAATGATCGTTAACTACCATCTAGGTAAGGAAAATGTGGTAGCGGATGMATTAAGCAAGAAAGCAAAAATGGCATGATTACAAGTTCAAGCAGTAGGGACCTTAAAGGAAAGAATAACTTCGAAAATCAAAGTGGATAATGAAAAGATAAGAATAACTAATATCATTGTAACACTTGATATTAGACAGCAGATCAAGGAGGCTTAGAACAAGGTCTATAGATCTAGGAAGTGAAGAAGAAGATAGAAACTGGAAAGCTATCAAACTTTTGAGTCAATTTGGAAGGAGTAATTTTCTTTCAAAATAGAATATGTGTTTTCGGACAACCTGAGATAAAGAAAAGAATCTTAGACGAAGCCCACAAGAGTTTGTATACAATTCATCCTGGAAGTACAAAGATGTATCAAGAGTTTGTATACAATTCATCCTGGAAGTACAAAGATGTATCATGATCTCAAGTAGTATTTTTGGTGGAATAACATGACGAGGGAGATAACCGAGTACGTATCCATTTGTCTAACCTGTCAGAAGGTGAAGGCAGAACATTAAAGACCTGGAGGATTATTAATATCTCTTCCTATACTTTAAATGGAAATGAGAATGTATAACGATGGATTTTGTCATAGGACTTCCTATGACTCGAGGTAATTGAGATGCGGTGTGGATTTTGTCACAGGACCTCTTACCTCATTTTAATTTTCGATTTTGGCCCAAATTTCAAGAAGCTTTGGGAATTGACATTAAGTTTCAATATTATCGCACATCCTCAGAGCGACGAACAATCTTAAAGGACTATACAAATTTTAGAAGATATGTTTAGATCTTGTACACTGGATTTTGAGAGCAATGGATAGATAATTTAGCTTATGCTAAATTCRCCTATAATAGTTATCAATCTTCCATCGGAATGGCACCATATGAGGCATTATATATGGACGAAAATATTGATCACCAGTCTACTGGGAAAAGGTAGGTGAAGGAAGAATAAGGAAGGATGCACAATCACCAGATATACAAGAAATGTTGAATCAAGTAAAGTTGATCCGATAACGTCTAATAGCGGCTCAAATTCGAGAGAAAAGCTATATGGGTAACCGAAAAAGAGTCTTAGAATTCAATGTGGGTGATGAAGTATTTTTGAAGTTAAGACCCCATCAAGGAACTTTTGAACATCTGAGGGGCGGAAAATTAAGTCCCAAGTATATCGGACCTTTCAAAGTGCTAGAAAGAGTTGGGAATGTGGCATATTGACTGGCGCTACAGCCAGGATTAGCATGATTGCATGATGTATTTTATGTATCTCAACTTAAGAAGTATCATCCAATGCCCAATCATGTAATAAATGATGAAGAAGTTCGATTACAACCTAACTTGTCCTTGAAGAATGACCAGTACGAGTGCTCGAAACCAACACCAAGAAGCTTTGAAATAAGGAAATACGTCTTATGAAAGTCCARTGGCAACATCATGACATTGAGAAGGCAACCTGGGAGAAAGAAGAATATACGCAATAGAAGTATCCTGACTGGAATATCTGTATCAACTGTTGAGAGTTGTACTCTTATATATTTTGGAAGATTATACAGTGAAGTTTAGTTTTTTTTGTAATCAGAGTCATGTACATTATAAAAATATGTAATTAATGAGATGTTCATATTATGTTTGTTGATTTAGTTGCTCCGAATATTCAACCGTATTGATTGCTGAGAGGCAGGCAACACTCGTAGGGAAAGATGGGTCATCACACAAAAGTCTAAAACATCCTTGTAAAATTCCCTCTTTGAAAACCATGATTGATCAGTGTCATTCTCTATAGAAAATTATTCACAAATACTTTTTTGATATCCTTTTCTTGATTTATGAACGTATTTTTACTTTTCATCGGTTGGGGGGGGGGGGGATTTTCTATACATTAAAACTTTTTCCTATCAATTCTCAACATGTCTATACCTGGATGTTTTTTTACCATAATTGTGTACGATTCTAGCACTCAATAAATTATCTCAAGCTTTCTCAAACTCTAACTAGAATTTACATGTTTTTCATGGTTTTCAATAGCAATTAATCGTGTTAATTTTTTTTCCTTTTCTCTATCACTCTTTTCATTTTTTTATTTTTTATTTTTTTTTGCCAACGGGCTTGGAACTATTGGCCAGACTATAGGTACAAGGATTAAACTTGCTTATACTCTTGCGAGGACAAAACTTGCACAGACTATAAACAATTCAAGAAAGAATACCAGAAAAAGTACTTATGTGAACCCAAGCCAAGACTATAAAAAATTTACTAAACAATTCTGAAATAGTTCAAAGGAAGCATGTTTCTCATCTCTTTTATCACCAGGGTTTGCACAGTCAAACCTGGAGGACTAGACTACTAATTGAAACTCCCATCACCATGTAGAGTTCTTTTTCCTCCTGATAGATAATTTTTTTTCCCCTCAACCCATCATTCTTGTCACCGCAGATTTTTTCACTTGTTCAGTTGCATATTTTTGTTTRGACTGCTACTGATACTTCAATCACCATAGAGAATCTGTTTCTTTTTCCTTCGGATGGATAATTTTATTTTCCTCAAACCAGCACTCCTATCACCCCAGAGAAAGTCTGAGTTAATTTCTTCAATTGTTCAGTTGCATATTTTTGTTTCCCTTTTAATTCTGGTTATGCGAATGCATTATCTTTTTAATGATAAAATTTTGTTACTTCCATTGAATACATTGTATCTTAACTTCACTTATTCTTGAAAACTCTAAGTGGACAGTAACAAGGAGGGAAGAAGGGAAGGGGGGAAGGGAGGGAAAGTATGAGCTTTTCCCTCCAATTAGTATAAGTTTAAAGTTGTCTTTTTAAAAAATGTATTTAGTTATTGAGTCATTTTAATCTTGAATCAATGTTGAACCAAACAGTATTACTGAATTCAAATTTTCATCCCAAATCTTAAAAATTTCTTAGAAGATTATTATTGTTATTGTATTAATTTAAAAAATTAATTAAATAATCTTATTGAAACAATGAATTTAGCTCAATATTAAACCACCTAGCACCAATCTAAAAATAAATGAATTTTTGTGTCAAAAATATATTTTATTCCAAAAGCAGACCAAGTGCAGCTAAAATTCACAAATATGAAWTCCACCTATACTCTCTYCTCCCAGCTGCCTGCACASCCAGACCCMACCCTTGTCTGACTGAAGTCCTAGCCGCCGTTAAAACTCAAGCGGTCAATCACCTGTCTGTCACGATGGGGGCTCATGGACGGGAGAAGGAGAAATAAGAAGCCCATCATCAATCATAACTTGATGGAGAAAGAAGATGGCCGTTTCCACTGTACCTTCACCATTTCGCGTTCAAGATAATTGTGCATTGGTCCCAAACAACCAATTTATTTCCTCTTATGCATTGGTTCGGCTCTCCTCTCCAGCTCTCCTCTCTACRGTTTCGACCAGTAATCTACCCTAGCTCTGCTGTTGCTCCAAAACCAGTAATTCTTGATCTTTCTCAGCTAATATGTCTATTTTTATTTCTTTGATATATTCACTRTCTCTCTGCTTAGGCGTGGTTTATGCTGTCTTATGATATTTCCAATATGTAGGAATTCGAGAAAGTTTAGTGGTTTACTGCAAATTTATAGCAAAGAAGTGAACTCCAAGACTGAATTTACTGTATGGTGTTATATTTGACAGCTCTACGTCTAGGCTAACAACTTTGGAATATTCATATAACTTGATAGTTTAACTTAAGAAACCAGGGTGCTTTAGATATAAGCTTTCCTCCATGAAAACGATGCACCTGGAATTAACATTTGATTATGTGCATATGCTCTAGAGTTTTATTGTTGAAGCAGCCTGGACACGAAGATCACGAAGTGAAGCTGCCAAGAAGCCCAACAGAAAGTCATGGAAACAAAGAACAGATATGTACATGAGACCTTTTTTACCGAGTGTCTTCTTCTCAAAGCGATTCATCCATGCAAAAGTGATGCACAGGGACACCAGCAAGGTGATATCTGTTGCTACCCCGAATGCAAAGGACCTTAGGAATAGATTGCCATCTCTTACTGACAACAGTGCTTGCGGAGTAATAGGAAAATTGCAGAGAGATCAAAGGAAGCTGATGTCTTTGCAAGAGCATTTGAGCCCGGGAAAAATGAAAGAATTGGGGGGAGGCTTGGGATTATTCTTGAACCCATCCAGGAGAAGGTATTATTTTTGTCCAGGCTTCTGTCCTACCATTTTGGTCTTTCTTTTGCTGTATCTCTCTACTTATAGTTTTGTGCCTCGAAGTAATGTAAAAATGTAAACTGTGTAGGAGATTGGATGGCCTCCTAGGGTTTATGACTTGGGGAGTGCTGACACCATTACGTTAAGGCTTGATCTATAACGTAAGCCCCCAGCACGAACTCAAGCAAGTTTTGGCTAAGCAATCTGTACAAAATTCCCTTTCCAGTATGATCGATCTAGGGAAGCACTCCCAACTCTCTTTTCATAGTTCCTATTTCCTCTATATGTTAATATGTTTTGGCTTATATTTACAAAAGGCGCAAGACAAGGACCACCAATTTGTTACATACACTTGGTGATCCTATYCAGACCGCAGCTGCCACTACATTTTCTATGACAGGAGTGGTGCTTCAATGTTTTCTTCATCATCTTCGATGGCCTTGTTTGAGGGTTTCAGTTTCAACATCAAAGCAAAACAAAAGGAAGTAGCCTACAGAAAAGCAGAATGGAGTGAGGATTTGCAGGCGAACATATGCAATGGTCTTATAGAGACATGAAGGAATAAGGATAAGGATGAACATGTTCATGCTTACCATGCATAAGGATGCGCACACAATACTGAAACCTTTACAGTTGAATGGTGCATCCTCCGACAGAAATAATGCTGGATTAACATCAATCCAGTTGTTAAGCAAAGTTAATCGAATATCTTAGTAATTGAGAGAAGAGCAATTAACTCACTTGTTAATGGACTCATTGCTAYTGGAGACAATAAACTTGCAATTGACTGTACACCAGCAATAAATCCTTGGGCCTTTCCCTGTGAAAACAGCTGCAGCTATAAGCACTGGGAAATATTTGTCTAATGAACGATGGTGCGACCTGTTTTATGAGATATGTAGTCWGACAACAAAGCTACGAAATCTAATAGCSAGAATCTTCATTTYGAGTTTTGGAAATGCTTCTAAGTTTTGGGACAAGAACCAGAGTTATATATAACCAATTTAGATAACAAACCTGATCGGTGGGACTTGATGCTCTTGATATAATAGCATAGGTCTGTAATCAGTCAATTACAGGGATGAAACGCGGAAAGATCATTAGAATAGAGCATAGCCGTGATCATGAAGTTGGTAAGACAATGACACCTGATGATATGTTCAAGGAATATATAGGCACTTACAGTTGGTTTCACGAGGACATCAACAACTCCAAGTGAAGCACTTAAGTACGGTACCTGCGTTCAAAATGGCTAGTGATCAATATGTTGAAGAATAATTTGTTTTTGTAATATGCAATGCACTACAAGKTGCAGCTTTCAGAATGAAATGATAATAAAAKTGAAATCCTTACCCATGGTGCCCATGCAAAGCCATAAAGCAATGCCTRTACAGTGAACAGTTTCTATGAGAACTGAATTCATAGATAAGCACAACAATCAAACTTAAAAATCAGCTTCTAATTAAGTTCGTTATGCAACTTACATACGCCACAGATGAGAGTAGAGCAGCACATAGGATAACTTTCTCTCCAGCTAAAGGATTTATAAGAGGAAGCACCAGTATCTTCAAGGAAATGATAGGAACAGAAAAAAGTAAGGATCGGAAATGATCCAAGGCATTTTAGAAGCAAAAATCATATGCTTGATTGGAAATTTATCCATCCCTCAGTGGCTCAGTTAGATACAAACTTTGTGTAATCACCATGTCATTCTACTGACAAACTATTCGAAAGAATTGTACAATCATCTATCTGTCATTCAATTAAGTTGTATGGATACCATAACCACTTAAAGGAGTTCACTAAGAGAAGAAAATACAGGTCCCGTAAGAATGTACCTGCGAAAAAATTGAGCCTATCCCCACAGTCATCAGGATTTCCGAAAACTGATTTTTGTTAAAACCAAAAGCTGACTTTAGATAGTACTGCAAGAATAGAAGAAAGTTGACACTAAGAGCACATTATGAAAAATTATAAGCATACTTCCAATATGATGGTACATCRAGAAAATATCACTTTCCACATATCATTTGTAAAGAATGAGTGCAAACAAGAATTAATATCAATCAATATGATCATATCCACAATCTCATATTGCCACACAAGTGGTTCTCCTCTTGAATGAAGATTGAATAAATAGAAAAACATTATATATTTTATATGATCTAAAATAGTTCAATACAACTTAAATAGCTAMCATCAAAATTTTCCCTCGTTAAGAAATCTATTTATTGGCTCCTTCTCTAAGTTTTGTTTGCCTATGTGAAAACTTTTYGAGGTCCGTCAGATATCTAAGTCTTCAAGTAACAACCTCATTTATTATTTTTCTTGTACAAATCCAAATGGATGTTCAGATGAATATTTAGTTCTCATAGAGTACCCCAATGTGATCAACATTCTCTGYGGAYTTTGGAGAACATACCAGTAAGATTTTGTTGATACCAGACATACCCAATTCATAGAAGAAGGAAACAAGAGATATGCACTTCAGTGTTGGGCTGAAAACAAAAARGAAATTCTTCAWAAAGTAAAGGAAAWAATAAGCTGACATTGCTCTCTTAAAAACAGAGCACCAACAAGGAAATCTAAAATTTCAACTCCTCTAGGATGAATAAAGTTCTGAAATAAGAACATAAGCATAAAAATCAARTGGAAAACAGTATATAACGCACAATACCTGCTTATAACAACTTTTGCAGCGTATCTCATTGAATTATACCGTTCTTGAACACTTGCAGATACCTTCTTGAAGAATGGCATATATTGGTCCCCTTTTGGAGCTGGAGTCATGGTCTCTGGCAGAAACAGCGCCATATAAAGAGGACAAAAGATCAAAAGAGCAATTGACACCTGAATGAGAAGCTTTATTAGGTAACTAAACACTAAAATGTTAAGACAAATACATAACCGGAATATAGCTCTCAGGTTACAGCAATGGCATGCCTCGAAAACGWAAGCTTCAGGGAGAAAAYGGGYAAGGATGTTTCCCAAGACATGCGATGCAGAAAAGAGCCCCATGAGCCAACCAATAGCAGCAGTCCTCTTAGTGTCATCTACAACATCTGCCTGCAAGGCCAAATTGAAGTTTGTCTCTTTATCTTTGCATAATTTCAGAAAGTGTTTTATAGTCACAGGTGTTGAGTAGAGGTATTACCACATAAGCAACAGAAATGCAGAAAATACTTCCTTGACTAATGATAAAAGAAATTGTTCGAAGAATGTAATAGGCATACACGAAACCCTTTGACTCATTGATTGCAAGCAAAGCTGCAAGACATAACACAAAAKTTGATTGCGATAACAGTGAGTGTTACACTAAGGATGCACGTAGGACTTGTGGAATATATTTTTGAAGTACAATTGCTTACAGATTCAGGAAAGAAACATGAGAAGATGCAGAAATTTATCAACCCRGAGTTAATCAACTACTGACAAAGTAAAAAAACAAAAGAATTTACTTRGTACTTACTGAAAGGAACTATGATTGTCGACACGGTAACAAGGAGAAATGGTTTACGACCATAATTATCWGAAAGTTGACCCAGAACTGGAAGAATCACCATTTTGAAGACTCCAACAACCTATAGATGCAAATTGGAACTTATCATACAAGATACTGTGTGCTACAWAAGTAAAAGGAGKAGCTAAGGAAAAGTGTCAGGAAAGTAAAGAAAGTAAATTGCTGTCAACCATTGTTCGGTATTCACTTTCAACAYGAATGAAACTGTTTCTTYCTCTCATAGCTTCACTCCAAGAATGAAAACAATCTTTTAAATCCTTCAATAAACTCTTTACCTGTACTTATAATTATTCATTAGTTATAAGACCAGTTGCTCCTACTAGACTATTATTATCTACCGCCATCAGGGTTGGCCTATTCATGGAAAAAGAATCAAGAGTTGTGTTAGACATTCATATAACCAAAAACAGTACTGTTTATCTGAGAGTGTAATTATCATGTATAAAGAAGTTTAAAACTTTTAAACTGTGAAGTCCAAAAAACAACATTTAAACTGCACATACAATGGAAAAAAAAGCAAGAATGAACTCCAAATAGTAGTTCAATATTTTTAGGGACTAGTGATGGAAATAAGATTGATTCCAACCCTCCTCCACTAGTCTTGGAGCCAGGTATGCCATTTCCTCCATAGAAGTGTTGGAATTTAGCTTTCTAGATTATAAATAATTTGCATTGTATTGTGAAGTTTCAAGAATCTATGAGTTTCTGCGTCAACACCAGCAAAACCAACAACCCTGTATATTCAAAAGCTGAATCTATTTGGGCTATTCATCCTATTTGAACAACTTCACCACATTCTTCTGCACTTGAGTTTTCAAACTTGGATGGAACCGAATTTGATGCAGATATCATTCTCAAATCATAATTTATTGTTCTCTAACTTGCTGCACAATCCTTAATCAATAATTGTTTGGTTCTAAACTAGAAAAAAGGCATGAAATTCACAAATATTAAACAATTCATCCAGAAGATATTAGTGAGTGCCGAACTCTATGTTAATGGTGGGCCAACTAATCATTTTAATATTTGGAAGTCCTTCTCCAACTACATAATCGATTCTATCCTCTATCAATATTCCACCGATAAACCGCGTTAGCATCAAGCTTATATATCAGTTTGCTTGCTTTAACATCAAGACAATTCATTTACTTCTTTCACACAAAGTATATTCTAAGATGAGAAATAGTTAAAAAGAAAGCATCGCGAGAAAACCGTAGACACTGTATTTCAATGAGGAAAATAGTCCCCAGAGAAAAAGCAAATATGAACAACTCAAAATCAAGTCACGGTCGAAATTTCATTACCAACTATTCGAAATAAGCCTAATCCAACCCAAGACRGACACTTTCTGCACTTTTCCATCATCAAGAAATGAAAATTCAAATATGTGCATCTTACAGTTTGCTGAAACCCATTGATGTATATGGCTTGAGAACAAGTGGAGCGGCCGGGACAAAGAGCATTGGTGGTGACATCTACAAGAACCGAACGCGTCATCTCTTTACCAATCCAGTGAACACATAGTGGCAATAACAAGTGGACCAACAATCTCATT
The DNA here is from genome assembly GCA_001752375.1 of Rhazya stricta. Taxonomy (NCBI): domain Eukaryota; kingdom Viridiplantae; phylum Streptophyta; class Magnoliopsida; order Gentianales; family Apocynaceae; genus Rhazya; species Rhazya stricta. Next base: position 3,936,009 of record MEJB01000018.1, on the reverse strand, counting down.
TCTTGATTGTTTTCCCACCACCCCATCATGTTTACTTCTGCAAAACAACCAAATTACAACACTCTTTGCTCGCGATACAGACAAGCCGAAGAGTGTGTGTTCAGCTCAACAGTGAGAGCGATAATTCTATATGATGGCTGCTTTGATAATAAGAAAGGGTAGAGTTGTGACTGTAGGTAGTAATATATTAACTAATCAACTCAGGAGGACGGGATTATGCCACTGCAGGGCAAATGTGGCACGGTATTTGAACGTCGTGCAGGAAGAGCAAAAAGTGCGTAGGAAGAGAAAAGCCTCGCACGGCGGCCCTGATGATCGTGGCAAAATGCTTCGCGCAGTTGCACTAAGTTGGCGACGTCGATGAGAAGTTAGTGAGGGAAGGAACCAGAACGTTGTAATGGTCAGAGATCGATAGGTTTATATTGATTAATGGAGATTTTAGTAAAAATTTAGTTTTATGAGTCGAATAGATCAAAGATCGTGATATGGCTTTAGTTTATTTAGGTTAAAATAACTCGAATCGAAAAGGAAATGAAGAAGAAATTGAAAATTAAAAAAAAATATAAGGAAAAGGAAAAAAGAGAAATTAGCCTTCTGCCACCCAAAGACACGCTCCCGCAGAATAGGTGCCCCCCACAAGACTTTCGGTCGTGGGCTAGCTCTTCATTTCGAGCTGTGCTATGGTTTCACTTGAATAACATCTCTAAGTAGCTTCTGAGTTCAGTACCGTCAACAAGGGTCTTCTTCCCTGTTTCGTTCGCAACATCGAAGAAGCTTTGCAGTTGTACCTTTGATCAATGTACAAAGGATGGACCACTACAAGTTCACCGAAATCAACTTATAGAGAAGAGACTCCACGTAATGAAAAGCGTTGGAAGGAGCCGGCTATCGATGGGGGTCAGAGGAGGGGGGTATGAAGGGGTGTGGGTGGGGAATAATAGGATAGAAAAAGATTGAAATTTAGTGACGAAAAAGATAATGAATTAGATATGCTATCAAGATAATAAGTAGATTTATAGAGTATTGACTACTAAAATTTAAAAATAATCCTAGTATACTCTATATCA
>MEJB01000018.1:3894773-3909779 GCA_001752375.1 Rhazya stricta | reverse complement strand
GTGGCTCCTTCATCTATTTTGCGTACTGATGTTTCTGCGAGGACCATTAGTTAATGCTCAGTATGTAGGAGCAAATACCTAGTAGTCGCAACGCGTACTAATTTTGTAAAAATTAAACGAATTTTAATAAATTCCAAAAAAAGAAAATGCAAATAGCAAATATAATATACTCATATTTGACCTCTTCTTTTTCTTTTTGAAAAAACTATTTTCTCCTTTTTTTAAGTTTGATATGGTATTATTTTTTTTAAATTTGGTATAATATTATGTCAATCGAATCTATTCTTTTTAGGTAATAATAATTTATATGTTGACTGTCCATACAATCTTTTTGAACATTTATACTTAAATTTAATCTTCTTATATATCTCTAAATGGTTGAATTTCTTTTTCTATTATGAACTTCAAAATCTAATTTATTTTTGAAGTTAAATCATAATTTAAAATGATTCATTGATTGTCAAATATATTATTTATTTTTAATAATATTTTGCCAGAAAATGTATATAACAAGTTATAAATTGTTGAGTTAATTACAAAAATTCTCATGTTCTTTAGTCAAATTATCATTTTCGTATATAATTTTAATTTTTTTGATTGAATCACTCAACGACGAATAATAAATATTATGAAATATCGGAATGTCTTTTATTCTTTGTGATATAAAAATAATCACCAAATCCTGGTTAAAAAAGAAAAAGAAAGGTAAAGAAATAGAACAAGATGAAGAAGAAAAGGGAAAAAGTAAACCCTTTTCACCGCCTCACCCCCATGAGTTCTCTCYACCTCACCCCGGAGTGGACGTCCTCCTCCTATTTCTTCTTGCATCACCAGTTCAGCAATCAGTATGTAAGCTAAGGTTGATCTTTATCAAGATAGTGATTTTGTACACTTTATTTTGCTTGATTTTTTGTTATTGAGTTGCCTATAATTTATTGGTTATCAATAACTAATATCTATCCACTGTGAAGCTTCTCCATATTTTCTCGATTTCTGCCTTGGCTTCCCCCTCCTCTTCCCGGCGCCGTTGCAATTTCTCCTTCCGTCTCCTCCTGCCGCCGCCGCCGCTGTTACCTCTCTCTAATGCAACTTTCTCAACTCATCTTCATGTTCTTCTTTCCCTTTTTTTAATTCCTTTTTAATCTTTGAGATTGTTAAAGATGGATGGGATTGAGGGATACTTGTGTCATTTCGATTGAAAGGGTCAAAACAAAGAGACAAAAATGATAGGTTATGACATGCTGATTTTGATAGGTAACAAAGTGGTTAAATTGAGAAATGAGTAAAAAATTAAAAATTTAACCAAATAATGGAAGGTTTTTGTGATCATAAATTTATCTACTTATTTATCTTGATAAATCAAGGGTTGGAATGTAACACTCTGAATAGAGGAGTGCATACCACATGGTGATGAGTTATAAGTTTATTAGGCTTTAGTGTACCAACTTATTAATTGAAAAATAAGGATGGTCCCCCGGGAACCCTTCGAGATTTTCAAGGAGTGTGATGAATGTATATGGTGGTCACGATCTTCTCCCCCTTTTGGGCCAATGACGAACTGGATAGCATTATTTTCACTTGTCTTTGAGTAGAAGAAGAATAAATAGGAAGTAATGATGCATAGTTTACATAGCAGATGCATTCTATATGATCCAAAAGCCCAATATCTTTATCCAAAAAGCAAGAAAAAATTCCCAAAAGAAAGACTAAATTGGTGGATTCAGTAATGGTGCAGGAAGTAACTAATCATTCTGTCTTTATTCCCAAGCAAACTGCTTTATGAAACATTCATAGGTGCTGTGACCATTTTCTGATAACTGAGTTGGTGTGCCGAAATTGTCATTCTCTTCATTTTAGGTTGTGGAAGATTTGCATCTTGAAGTCATAAGCTGAATTGTAGGTTCAGTAGTAACATCTCCTATTCTCTCTTTAGGATCAGCAGTTCTTTTTCTACTCAMAAAGACATAAAAAATGGCCTTCAAAATTATAGTTTTCTTGGTGATTTGCCTYCATATTTATGCTGTCTCATCTTCAGATCCTGATCCTGTCAATGACTTCTGCATTCCAAGAACAAATCTATCATCCATTTTCCCTTGTAAGAATTCATCATTGGCCACCAKTGAAGATTTTGTGTATGCGGGTATAAGAAGTCCAGGGGATTTCRAGAAAACTGGTTTTTCATCTGTCCCAGTTAGCTCAAGTGTTTTTCCAGGTTTAAACACACTGGGAATGTCATTCGTTCGTGCTGATTTTGATGCTGGTGGTATCAATGTGCCACATTATCATCCAAGGGCAACTGAGGTGGCATTTGTGCTGGAGGGAAAGATTTATTCAGGATTTGTTGATTCACAAAACAAAGTATATGCAAAAGTGCTTGAGAARGGAGAGGTAATGGTGTTTCCTAGGGGTCTAATACACTTCCAGATGAACATTGGTGATTCACATGCTGCTATAATTGGAAGCTTTAACAGCCAAAATCCAGGTTTGGTGAGAATACCAGCTGCTATTTTTGGATCTGAAATTAAAGAAGAACTCCTGCAGAAGGCCTTTGGATTGAATTCTAAGGAAATTAGTAAGTTGAGGAAGCAGTTTAGTTCAAATTGAAGTAGTTGAGCTRGAGGATTTCTTCCTCCTTCCATGTAACCATTCTTGATCTCGTGATTAATTTTGGTACTATACGTACAATTCAGCTTTCCAATTTTATCGTGCTTTTATGCTTTTATCCTCCTTCCATGAATTTCACAGTCATYGTCATGGCTGCTGAATTATACTCCATATAATTCAGAGCAACTAATRCATTGTTCAGTAATAAGAAATAAGAGGTACCTTTGATCTTCTGACTTGAAAATATGCATTACMAGAAATAAAGAAASCAGAAAGACGTAAATTACAAACTTGAAAAACCCAAACTGGACTAACATGCATTGAGATATTTATGCTTAGAGCAGAACATTTAATATCTCATTCCAAGTATCTGGAACCCCAGGTAGGCACCAATGGCTACAGTCAGAGGTAAAGCCTTTTAAGTGCTGTTTTTCCTCTTGGCCAACAACTTTAGCATAAACAGAGGGATGTCCATCTCTTCTAAGAGCTGACATTGAAGTAATATCTTGAAGATACACTGGATATCTCATCCTTCTTATCACTCCTCTCAACACCAGCAGTTGCAGGGGAACATGCGGGTGACTGAAGTATTCTAGGGGTTCTCTCTGGTTGTAGCATTTCCAGCCATCGTCTCTGCCAGTGAATACAGAAATATGTGAAGAACTGATCTGAGTACAGGTTGATTTATCAATTTAGTCATTTTTATTATAAATATTTACCTGTTATGCCTTGGTGACATGCTTCTGAAAAAGACTCGAGTTGTGCGAGGATCCAGATTCAAGCTTATCCATTTAGCCCATGTTGTCATCCCTTTCTCGTATGCAACCATTGGATTCATATTCCTGAATACGTTGTTTCCCTCCATGAGGTAATCCCACCTGCAATTTGGTGTTATTTACACTTTGCTGAACATTGTAATCAATTTCGCTRTAGTTTCTGTAAGCAATCCAACAAAAAGCTATGAAACTGGAGATGTGAAGTCATTTTAGAAAATTTCTCTTACGAACTCCATTTATCTGAATGAGTCCACCAATGGGCTGAATCAAACACAAGAACATCAACTCCYCTCCAGTACTTGGCGTTTTCTTCGATTAAGTCTAGATGTAATGTTCTCTTGCTTCCAGGTCCTTTCCTCAATTCGACGAGAAAAGGAGCCCAGCAAAACTCAATGGATGTCTCAAAGTCCTGTGAACCAATTGAATCATCATCTTAAACATTAGTTGAGAAAATAAGAATTGTAAGGATTTCAAGAAGCTTTCTGGTTCGTTTTTCTCACCAGAGCTTGGAATGCCATGGCCGGACCATGATAAGTCACCGTCTTTCGAGCAGTTGGAATAACAGATTGGACTAAGCAAACAAGAGACTCCCATTGATTCCTCATTATGGAATCTCCTACAAGCATTATTCTCTTCCTTCTCATCCGCCCCAGAAATTCCAATGCGTCGAACCTGCATCACAATCATTAATGGAGCTATCACACTTGCGCTTTAACTCTATAGATCCTAATCATGAAACACAATCCTCCCCCCACACCACCCCAGGTCGAGCAAGCGGCTCGTCAACATTAAGCCAGTAGCAGACAACCAATTCTTAAAGAGTGCACGAGGAAGAATTACTGGGAGTACCTGGGAATATCACAGCCCTCTGGCTTCCACCTCCATTTTTCATAATCAGAGTCTGGGCGGCCATTCTTTTTACAGGTTACTGCAGTGCTAAGATACGGGCAACTCGAATCATAGAGTGGATAAGTTTGATCATAAACCCATTTTCCAGTCGAAAAATCACATCTTTTTAGTGATGAACGCCTCCTCTGAACCATGTTAACTTCATCATCTTTGTCATCCAGCCATGACAGTTCCTCTTGCTCATAACGAGAAGAYTCACCAAGAAATATGTTCAACAAGAAAAGCGTTAACAAAAACCATGGCAAACTGCTCTTGGAGTTAGCCATTGCAGCCAAAGGTCAGACTCAGCGGAGGCAGAATTTGAGACCAGTTATTGGGAATTGCTCTTGTATGATGAACGCTTCAATTAGTTAAGTTGAAGAAGGAAATTCCATTTCGCCATGACTGACGGTAGGATGGACCAGGGGTCAATGTCCTTTTTACTCACCGACGCTCTGTCTTTTTAATCAAGATCTCTATGTCCCATACAGAAAAAGGAAAAGAAGGGTCTATGTCCTGTACTATGTGCTTTTTTTCTCTTTTTTCTGTTTCAACTTTGACTTAACCAAGAAAAGGAAAGCCAAGTATCAATTACCCAGCTTAGTAATGTGGCCAAATGAATGATGAAGTCTATTTAATTTGTCATCCACTTTCTTAATTATTCTTGATTGTGGTAATGATTCAACTCTAGATCTTTTAATATATATTTTTTTTATACATTATTTACTATGTTAATAGATATACGATTTGTATATATATATCTAACTCAATTGATACTTCTTTTTTCTTGTGGAATTATATATATGTAATTCTTGATTTAAAAAGAGGGAAAAAGTTATTTGGAGGGTAAGTAATAATGGGTCTAATCCTCAATTAAAGGAGTTGATGTTTTTTACCAACCATGACTTTTGGAAGTGTAGTAGGGTAATGGTAATAATTGGATGTCTTTGATTAAGAAAGCAGGCATCTTTAGTTAATTTTGTGACTGCTTTTCAGGGGCGAAGAAGCTTCTGCGTAATCGGAAAGGGCAGTTAAAAAAGTGATCACGGTGCAGAATAGGTCCTCACGACTATGATTCTTACCATATCCTTCTCATCATTATCTTCTATCTTGACTTNTTATTTAATATGTTAATAGATATACAATTTGTGTATATATACTTAACTTAACTGATGCTTTTTTTCTCGTGAAATTATATATATGTAATTCTTGATTTAAAAAGAGGAAAAAAGTTAGTTGGAGGGTAATTAATAATGAGTCTAATCCTCAATTAAAGGAGTTGATGTTTTTTACCAACCATGACTTTTGGAAGTGTAGTAGGGTAATGGTAATAATTTGATTAAGAAAGCAGGCATCTTTGGTTAATTTTCTGACTGCTTTTCAGGGGCGAAGAAGCTTCTGAGTAATCAGAAATGGCAGTTAAAAAAGTGAGCACGGTGCAGAATAGGTCCCCACGACTATGATTCTTACCATATCCTTCTCATCATTATCTTCTATCTTGACTTAATGCTAATTCACTCTTTCTCACATTTTTTTTGCAACGTCATTAAAAATTCGATACATTTACTTTAATTAATTGAGTCCTACAAATTATATTTTCATTATAGTATATTAAATTTTATTAAAATGAAATTAAAAATTACATAATTACATATAAAATCACAAAAAAAAGGTGAAAAGGAAGGAAAAAGCAACAAAAAAGATAAAAAGATACAAATTATTGATAATTTTTTTTAACAAAGTTTTTAGTTAATTTAGACTTGGGGTAAAAGGTCTATCACAATAAAACTTTATATAAAGGCTCTTGACCAAGATAAGAGAATAAATAATCAATTAACATTTATACCCTCAGCACATTTAGACACAACATGTCAATTTTACTAACTCACATAACTTTTTATTTTCACCATTACAACTAACGTTTTATACTCTCCCATATTTCACAAATAAATAGCACGGCGTACTTCTTTCTTCCTCTTCTTCTTCTTGATTATCTTCGCATTTTTATTTTCACTTTTTTGCATTTTTCACCACTATGACTAATGTCTCTTATGAGACTTTGCATCATCTCAACTTTGCGAAGAACTCAGATATCTTAACATCCATCATCATAAGGTAAAGACCTTAATTTACATGGAAAATCAAATTTTTTAAGATTTATGGATAAAATCGTGATATATACTGTGATACCGTGATAAATGTAATTTATTTTTGGTAGAATAAGAATGTGAACGAAACAAAACTTTGATTTCTCGCATTGTATTGGTGAATGTGTTCATCACAATAGCCCACTATGATAGACATATCTATCACGGTGGCCTTCTATAATGCACATAGTCCAATAATATCAAATTATTTTCATTTGTATTAACTATAGTTCAAAAAGTTTACTTTTTAATGATACTTTAAATATTTATGTTGTATAGGTTCATAAGAGCAGTCTACTGTAGTAGGCATCACATGATGGTGGCAAGCCATGATGAACCTATACAATATAAATATCAAGATATCATTAAAAAATATTTGTTTTACTGAATTAGAGTTACTACAAATGAAATTATTTGATAATACTTGAATATATGTATTACAACAGGCCACCGTGAGACATGTTTATCATGGTAGGTTGTTGTGTATGCACATATATTAGTGTGTGTTCATCACAGTAGCCCGCCGTGACAGACATGTCTATTAAGGTGACCTTCTGTGATACACATATTYCAGTAATATCAAGTCCTTTTCATTTATATTAACTTTAATTTAGTAAAAATAATTATTTTATGATATGTAAAATATTTATGTTGTATAGGTTCATTATACAAGTCCACCGTGGTAGGAATCACATCACAGTGGCTAGCGGTAATGAACCTACATAACATAAATATTCAAGATATTATTAAAAAGAAAATATTTTTTTTTTACTGAGTTAGGGTAAATACAAATGAAACTCTTTGATAATACTTGAGTATGTGCATTACAGCAGCTACCATGATGGACATATCTACCATTGTGGGTTGTTGTGATGCTCATACATTGGCAAATGTATTCATCACAATAGCCCATCGTGGCAGACATGTCTATCACGGTGGCCTTTTGTGATGCGCATATTCCATTAATATCAATTCCTTTTCTTTTGTATTAACTCTAATCAGTCAAAAGAAATTTCTTTTTAATGATATATTGAATATTTATGATATATAGGTTCATTATAGTAGCCRCCTTGGTAGGAATCACATCACGGTGGCCATCTGTGATGAACCTATACAACATAAATATACAAGATATCATTAAAAAGAGAACATTTTTTTTACTGAATTAGAGTTAAATACAAATGAAACTCTTTGATAGGCCAGCATGATAGACATGTCTACTACAATGGGCTGCTGTGATGCTCATATATTGGTGAGTGTGTTCATAACAGCAACCTATCTATCACGGTGACCTTCTGTGATGAAAATATTCCAGTAATATCAAACCATTCTCCTTTGTATTAAATCTAGTCAGTAAAAAAAAATTCTTGTTAAGGATAACTTGAATGTTTATATTGTATATGTTCATCATAATAGCCCACCGTGGTAGGTGTCACATCACAGTGGCTATCTGTGATAAACCTATACAACATAAATATTTAAAATATCATTAAAAATAATTTTTTAGAATTAATACAAATGAAATTATTTGGTATTATTGGAATATGTCAGCACAGCAGGCCACCATGTCTACCACGGTGGGCTTCTGTGATGAGCCAAAYGGCCTACAATGGCAAAGACTTTAATTTGTCTTACTTATAATTCATTAAAAAAAGATGTGTATTTAATTTTTTTCCAAATTTATGTTGAATATGTTCATCACAGCACCTTCTAGGATGAGTCAAAAGACTACAATTACAAAGATTTTCAATCTAATATATAGTTTTATGTTTTTGCAAGCATGGAATAAATTACCGATCCAGCTAAACATTTTAGGGTTATGATCACTAGTCGATGCACTTTGCAAAAAGATAGATGATGTGACGAACATTTTAGACGATGATCATCGTGAATTGCTATCTCAATCTTGCTTTGACCCCTTAATAAGGATAGGGAATTTGAAGGTTAGCAATCAACTTATTCATGCTATATAGCCGAGGTGCTTGAGAACTGAGAAAAAAAAATGAAGTGTGGTTTTAATTTGGTGATAAGATGTGTAGATTTGGCTTTAAAGAGTTCATTCTTGTGAGGGCTTATCGGCAAGCAGAACCAATGAGCAAGAGGATTTGAAGAAAGGGGAACGTAGTGAGCTGTACAGAAGATACTTCCTTAAGAAACAAGAAAATCTGAAAAGGTCAAACATTCTTGATATGTTTAAAAAATGCAATGATTCGAGGGACAAGTACAAGCTCGGACTTTCAGTAATTTGGATATATGTTCTATATGCAAAGGAATAAAATACAGCTAATTAGCTTGTGGTGGTTCTATCACTGGATGATTTGGAAAGATTTAATCGTTATGAATGAGGAAGGAAATCATATTTGGAAACTATTGAGTCATTCAGACGTGATTATTTCGAGGCAATGGAGAAATCTAAAGAAAAGAAAGCATATAAAATCAGTTAATTGTGGATTTCATCCATTCATAATGGTATAGCTTATGGAAAATCACTTAATTGTATTTTTTTAATTCTATTTATGTAATATTTCATACAATTGCATATATCGTGCTTTATCTTTAATTCTAATTCAGTAAAAAATATGTGTGTTTATTTTAAATTATTTTGCATATATTTATATTCCGGTGGCGTTCTGTAATGAACAATATTCCATAGAATTGCATATATTTTGCTTTGTCTGAATTCTAATTCAATAAAAATAGATGTCTTGCATAGGTTAATCACAGATGTCTAAGCCTCTAAGCCTCTTTTTTCTTTTTCTTTCTACAAATTTGGTCATTCAAAACATGCAAGATCTAGCCATTCGATTCAGCTTTTGTCTTGGAGAGAGAATACCAAGAATGTTGAAGTGGACTTTATAGACAGAGTGCCAACTGGACCATACCTCAATCTCTGAGTTTTTTCGGGACAAGCTTCAGAATTTAAATRTAATTAAGAAGTTAGTCACTTCAGAAGCTGAGGAAGTTTTTTGGCTAATGTGGATGAAAAATCATTAATTTTACTAGTGATTTATGTGCAAGTTTTCATCCCTTTTAATATGATGAAGTACTATTTCACACCATTTTGCCTCAAATATTGCTCAATCCAATCAAATGACTTTATTTATGCAATAGTATAAAATTATAGAATTCATGTGCAATTACCAAGGCATTATACTTTATTTTGTAGGAAAAAGAGATTTTATAAGTAAAATAGAATGTCACTTGATGAACAAGTGAAGAATTATTCAATACTATTACAATGGAGAGCAATGGCTGAGAAATACAATGTTGTAATATTGAGTATTATGAGAAAAAGAGAATATTTTATTTAAAGAAAGAAAGTCATGGAAGAAAAGAAAAGTTATCATTGGAAAAAGAGATAACCATTTTTGAAGCCAAAAAGCAAAATGTAAAAAGCAAAAAGTTAAGAGGTAAAACTTTAAAGAGCAAAAAGTTGTCAATAACACCTGTTTGCCAAGCTTCCAAMGAAAGCTTAAGGAGACAAAAGAGGGGAAAAGGAAGAGCAAAATTCATTCAGGAAAAAGGAGCAAAACATAGAGAAGAAGAAAAGAGAAAAAAGAGAAGAGAGAAAGAGAGCAAAAAGAGGAAAGTTTGTAAGAAAAAGAAGAATAAGACTTCAAGAAAGTCTTCACCATTGGACTTTATCAACCTCTTTAGGCTTGTTTTTCCTTCTCTTAGTGATTATTTTGAGGTGCATTTCAATATATTAATCTTTCACATCTTCTGTTTCATTTCATCTAAGAACATGAGCTAACTTTTTAGAAGTTAGAGTTTTGATGAACCTATATATTTAATGTCTATTTGAAAGATTTGAGGAAGATTTGCTCTTTATGAATGCTTTACTCAAGATTATATATTATTCACATTCATTATTTTATTGGGCATGAATAGTGTTTGTGTGAAATTTTTGAACTCTGAAAGGTAATGAAAGAGGTGGAAAACTTGAGTAGATGTGGATTTTGTTATCTTGAGATAAGATTTAATAACTTAGGGAAACCATAAAATATTGGAGATATTCATATTCCACCCATAAAATCATATGAGACTTGAACTTTATTCGAGTTTCTTAAGCTAAGTAATTCTGACAGATAGAACAACTTAGTGAAACAGGAACAGGACCAACAACATGAAAGGTTGAGTTCATTTTCTATCTCGATTTGCATTTCTAATGTTGATAAACATTTGTTGATAACAATGCATCTTCAAGTGATCATCATTCTCCTCATGAGGTTGCAACAAATTAGGCGAATTTAGCGATGCTTTCCCCCATCATAATGCCCCCTTACACTTAAACCCCCTCACTTATCCTATCGCAATGATTATCTGATCGAGAGAATGCAGACAATAGTTAATAGGAGGATGGAGAGGATTGAAAGGAAAATAGAAAGAGTTGATAAAATGATAGAGGGAAAGGAAAATAGAAGGAGTTGAGAAGCAATTAACTAATGAGTTGAATCGATTAAAGGCCAACCTAGATAAGTTTATTAATCAGTTGGCCTTAGGAGGTGATAAACAAAGAGGAGAACAACCCACTGAAAGATAAGAAAGAGGAGAACAGCCCACTCACACTGTTAGAGAAGAACAACCCATGGAAGGTGAGTTACTTTTTTCCAATAATAACTAAGTTTATAATTTTATAAGTTTAATTCTAACTTATCTTCTACCTATTTTTATTGGTGATGTCCAAGAAGATAATATTGTGATTGATGATCAACTCTCTAACTTGGTTGTTGTTACTTCCCCATCGAGGGGTGGTTCCTTTTTCTTTTTTATGATCATTTTTTAAAGTATCAGAATGGTAGAAAAAAATTTCTAGTCAATGATTATTTTTCTAATTCTTTTTGGCAAGAACTGAAATGGCATCTGAGACTGTCGTAGTAACAGTAGAAGATGATTCGCCTCTAGGTAGAGAATTGTGCAAAAAGAGCGATGCCTCTCCACTGCAGTCTTCGTTCATTAATCCTAAGTTTGAGGAGATGAAGCAATTTGATCCATTTCAAGCAATTGATCTCGCAATAATGGAAGATCTCAAGTCATGCCTTCAAGATGAAACTGTCCCGTACTGAAATTCACCTTATTTAAATTTTGATATGTCTTGTCTTGTATACTTTTATATATTAATGCTGAGGAATGAAATTTCTTAGAGATTCTATTAGTTTTCCCCTTTTTGACTTCAAAGAAAGTTCTTCAAGGAAGTTATGAAGCCTGACGATTAGCTTAGTAATGATGTACGTAAAACAAACCTATAATTGTGAATAGTTGATTATTGATTTAGTCTAATATTTGTTGTTTAATGTGTAATACTGCATATGGATCTGACATTATACTACATGAGAGAATGATCGATGAAGTATCCCTACATGTTTAGACAAGACGCTGCCATCCTCAATTCAAGATTTTATCAATTTATGAAGCTCATCCACATTGATAGTAAAAAGAAGGAGTACATTGGAAAAATGGATTCTTTTTCTTTTTGATAAAGCTAGGAAAATTCCTCTACTCAATAAACCTTAGAAGGATTGCAAAGTCTTATATTTGTTAGTGTGCTCTCATTCACATTGAATTGCACACGAATTAAACTTGGATGATGCTTAATTAATGAATTTAATAGCACCCCATTGGTCATGCGTGTCAAGGACCTCAAGAATGAGTTGCAGTGTTTCATTGATTTACTATCGTGGCTCTTTTATGGTAAGGTTAGAAGTGGATACTATGACACTAGTTTGTCATTCAGAAATAGGCGGCTCAAAATGTAACATGTCCAAATTAAAAATTGTCCTAATTCGAAAATGTTACTGACTTTACTCATTCTTATATTGACACAAGAAGAAAACAAAATTTGAATATTTTTATTTCAAAAGGTTTATAAGAAATTTCGACAGACTTTCCTCTATAATATCAGCATTTACCTCTTGTAAATAATCAGAAAATCCCACAACATTTCCAATACTATATATATATATATATATATCAACTCAACAAACATTCATATTTAAGTAACTTCAAACCCAAAAATCTTTTATCAGTTCAACACTTACAAATTTGAAATTCAATGGAAACTTGAAAGAATTTTATGCAAAACTAAATAAGTTAATGAAATCATAATCAACACATAAATTCTCAAATTATCCCTTTCCTTAATTCATTAAAATTTGTTTAAAAACATCACTTTCGTATCAAGGCTACACATAAACGATCTCTGCGCACCATCTAGCTACTCATCACCTGAAATACAAAATAACAGAGGAAATGGAGTGAGCTATAAAGTTCAGTAAGCAAATCCCATGCATGAATGTATGTATCATGTCCTATATGTCATAAGTTATAAAATTTTACTTTCTCAATAAAAGCTTTCTAAACATTTCTATTTCATAAACCTTCTTATAAAAACTTTCTCTTCAAAATATAAGAAATTTTCAAACATTTCCATTTCATTAAAATTGTAAGCTACTTGGTGTAATGCCTAGCCATTAAACTTGCAGTAGACCGTTATTCTTTGAAATCCGATCATATTTTCTACCGATAGAACCGTGAAGCGGTTAACATTACTTTAACTTTCCTTTGACTTTCTTTCACCTCACAAGAGGTAAAGATTACTTACTTTCCTACCCTACAAAAGGGTTAGGTCGGATGAACCGATCCCTCACGCCCCATTTCTACTCACATCTTTCATAGCTAGTTTACACCCCTTTTCAAAATCTTAACGTTTTCTAAGAATAATTTATTCATAAAATCCCATTTCTTTTCCAACTTCATTTCTTAAAACATTCACTTTCTAAATGCATAAATGACTCATGACATGAATAATGTAGAATACTATAATTATATACCCATGGCATGAATTACATAAATCTGCATTTAAAAATCATTCAACATGTTAATAGTGGGAAACATATTACATGAAAAAATTCAATATAACCACAACCACATAACTCAATACAATCCAATATAATCACAATATATTAGGCAACACAGTCCAATATAACCACAACATTCTTACAAAATATCATTCTTATAATCACAAACATATTAAACAATGAAATACAATATAACCGCAACATAATACACAAATGGGATAAAGTTAATGAGCACAAAAATTTACTTACCTGAAGTCTTTAATGTTAAAATTCTACTTTAAATTTCAAAACGGAATCCTTTGACCGCTCTTAATGTCAAAGTACTTGAAATTTCCTAATTATTATTCTAAAAAAAATTCATATTACATAACCTTATCTTTAAAATCGATTACTTTATCCTACGCACAATCATTTATCCCTATTAATTCGTTATCTTAAATTTCAAAAATCTAACCCACAATAATATTCCAAACATATTTTTCATGCTTTCGTAATTATAATCTAATATATTCTAAATACCTCTTCTCATATTAATTTTAAATAAGATATATAAAGTTTATATAAAACCATAATATGTAGTAAATTTAACATACCAAAACGCTTAATGTATGTATCAATCTATAACATATATTTTTATAATTATCTTTTTCAAAACTAATTATAATAATTTATTTAATTACGCTTGAAACGCAAATCGAGGCCTTCATCTTAATCGAATATATCAAAAAGTACACGACAAACTGCCTTCTGACTGTCGTTAGCTTAATTGAGCTGGGATTGAAAAATATTCTAATCTTGTGGGAGCAGAGACCCAGAGCCGGTGTCGGAGATCGGATCTGTGAGGTTCTTCAGGTAGCACAGACACGAGCAGATTGACATGATACACGAGTAATCCAATCTAGGCGAAGCAGCGACCACGCACAACGAAGAAGCGGCCAAACGGCAACCTGGATAGCAGCTGCCAAGCTGCCAGACTCTGCTTTGGTGCGACGCTAGCAACACGGAAACAGATCGGCCTTCAGGTGGTTGCAGGAAACAGGATACACGACAATCAGCTTCCAGCTGCTTGGCGCGGGACAAACCGACCCAGAACACTTTTCGGGCTGCTTTTGCACAACAATAGCAAATGCCACGTTTGCTCGCGACGATGAGCTTCGATTCACCGGCTAGAGAACTATAGCTCTGTACAGCGCAGCGGTTCCCAGAGCGAGAGGCAGCAATCCGGGCTGAGGGCCTTCGATCAACAGCAGCGAGCAAGTTTCCGATCTATGCCTACGTGCTTCGCAGCGCTCGGTGCGTGCAGAAGGAAAAGGCAGAGGTTGCAACGGCAAAAGTTTTCTGGCAGTTGGGGTTGCGCGGCGGCCAGAGATGCGAGAGGAGATATGAAATTACGGCTTTAGGCTTCTGAAAATGCTTTCTTTTTTTTCTTTATTTTAAATTTCGGACTCTAGCCAATTTCCCTTTCGAGCCTCACTTATCCAAGCCCCCAAGTAAATTTACAAAAGTCGAGATTTTTGTTTGATCTGATAGACTTACGATTAGATTGAGCGTATTTGCAATAATGCAAAACGATAGAAAACCCTAGCCGGGTCGAGTCTAGATTCATTAACTAAAAAAATTCTAATTTATAAATCACGATAAATTTTATATTAAATAAATGCAAAAAGACTCTGATACTGTAACTCATCAGAGCAGAGGTACGATAACAGAGCAACTTTATTTATTGCTAAAATA
>MEJB01000018.1:3868877-3885191 GCA_001752375.1 Rhazya stricta | reverse complement strand
AATATGTATAAATTTAAATACAGCGTTAAATTATGTATCAATATAAATATATATTTTTTATAATTATCTTTTTCAAACACAATTATATAATTTATTTAATTACGTTAAACGAAATCGAGGCTTCATCTTAATCGAATATAACAAAAAAGTACACGACAAACTGTTCTGGACTGGTCGTTGTTAAATTGAGCTGGCGTGAAACTATTCTAATCTTGTGGTGAACAGTAACCAGATCCGGATGTCGGCGATCGGATCTGTGAGGTTTTCAGGTAGCACAGACAACGACGGCTTGACCAGATACACGAGTAATCAATCTAGTGGAAGCAGCGACCACGACAACTGGAAGAAGCGGCAACGGCAACTGGAAGCAGCTGCAGCTGCCAGATCTGCTTTGGGTGGACGTAGCAACAACGGAAACAGATCGGCTTCAGGTGGTTTGCAGGAACAACAGACACGAATCAGCTTCCAGTGGCTTGCAGCGACAACGGACACAGATCACTTTCGGGCTGCTTTGCACAACAAATAGCAAAATGCACGGTTTGCTCGGACCGATTAGCTTCGATCCGGTAGAGAACTAATAGCTCTGTACAGCGGCGGTTCCCAGAGGAAGAGGCAGCAGCGCGGCTGAGGAGCCTTCGATCAACAGCAGCGAGAAAGTTTCCGGATCTAGTGCTAGTGCTTCGCAGCGGCTGGTGGTGAGAAGAAAAGGGGAGAGGTGGCAACGGCAAGGGTTTTCTGGAAGTTGGGTTGGCGGCGGCCAGAGATGGAGAAGGAGATAGAAATTAGGTTTAGGTTCTGAAAATTCTTTTCTTTTTTTTCTTTATTTTAAATTCGACTCTAAGCAATTCCCTTTCGAGCCTCCTTATCCAAGCCCAATAAACTAAAGTCGAGGGATTTTTGTTGGATAGACATTAAATTAGATTGAGGTTTTGAATAGAAAACGAATAGAACCTAGCGGGTCGAGTCTAGATTAATTAACTAAAAAAATTCTAATTTAATTAATACGATAAATTTTATATTTAAATAAACATACTTTTATGTAAACGCATAAACAAAGAGTAATAACAGAGATAACTTATTAAATTTTAATTGGCATATAAATTTTATGATCATATAAAATTCGTGAAAGAGAAGTAACATCCTGAATATTACACAAAATGTTGCCTCATAAGAAAAAATATGTATTTTTTTCCTATTATTGCAAACAAGATGGTTATTGACATATTCGTCATATTGAAGTACTAACGTTTTATTGAATTTGCAGCAATAATTGTGACATGATCAAAGATGGATACTATGACACTAGTTTGCCATTCAGAAATAGGCAGCTCAAAATGTTGCCTCATCAGAAAAATATGTATTTTTTGTTATAATATTACAAAGAAGATGGTTATTTACATATTCGTCATATTGAAGTATTAACATTATTGAATTTCCAACAACGATTGTAACATGTTCACGTTAAAACATATTGAATTTGCATAGTTAGACTTAACGTCAATATGATCGAACATACATTCATGTTGACATGGAGGTAGAAGATGGCAGTAGATATTTTTGCACAAGTATCTGATCACTAGATTAGAATTTCTATATTTGTATATAAACTTATAAACTTATTTGGTGTATAGGAGTTTTTTTGCAGTGTATATAAACTTGGATTAGCAAAGTATATCCTCATCACGACAGCTCACCGTGACAGACCTTCTATCACGGTAGCTTATTGTTGATGTGAAATATTTAATGCAATTGCACTAGTTTTAATTTTTCTTAATTCTAAATTAACTTGAAAAATTATCTGTTTAATAATTTTGCTAATTGATGGAGTATATGCTCATCACAGCAATCCATCGTAGCAGACATTCTATCTGACCCTATAAATCAGCAGATTCCAAGGACTATCTGACCTCATTTTTTTTATTGCAAAGTGCTGTCATATAGGCCTCAAAATCTATTAAAATATAAACCTTTGCAGCCTTTCTGAACAATGAAAATAAATTAGCCCTTGAAAATTTAACATTCAAGTTATTGCTCATGTGTCATATGCAATTTTCATGATGTGCAAACTGGTAGATATTTCTAAATACATGTTAAGTGCTTTTGCCATGGTCTGAAATAATGGCCAGTTCCTCCTTATCACCTTTATTTCCCACAAGTGAAGAACGAAACAAGTCCATGACGCTTCACACTTTGAGTCAACCACACTGCATGCAAGTAGATATATTTGATTGCTATCTACATGTCATGAATATACTATCTACACAAATGACAATGAGATATTGATATCCACGTATACTTTGTCCTCATGCCACGAAAAAGTACCTGAAACGAAAATATGTCAGTTTTAATGAATAAGATTGTTCTAAGACATGATAATTGTGTCAATCAATAATGAAAAAGCTGCAACATGAGAAAACATGATAATATGAGAAATGTACCTGAAATGCATACTATCGTGAATTTTAATAGACATCATTGTGTGTCAGGATTAGTTAGTTGATTAGAGAATACGTAATTAGGATAACAAGAGAATATTTTGACCATTCAAAAAATCTATCGGGATGAAATAATTCAATAATTTAATATTGAGGGTTATTTTGGTCATTCAATAATATATTTTAGAGTTTTTTTAATAAATGAGGCATTGTAATAAAGATCATTTAAAGAAGGATCTTTTGTTTTAAATATACCGATTGATTAGGCTAAATAACAAAGAACCCTCTAAGAATTTAACTTAATATGAAAATAAAGTTTGTTGGAATTGATTAATTAGCCTAAACAAGTTAAATTTTTAAAAGAGTTACATATGAGGTGACAAAGATATAACAGGAGTTAAGGAACAATTAGTAAGTGGACTACCATTTGATCTCTACTTGTAAGCTCATGCTGTAAGAGTCTCTTACAGCTTAATTTTTCTCCCGAAAAAGGGTCATACCCTACATATGCAATAACATATGTTCCTTTCTCTAACCTTTATGTATTTCTTAATAGGATTATTGTCCTCATTTCAAATGGTTCATAGTATTACCGGCCAAATTCCTTTTGGGCTCATTGGTCTGATTTCAACTGAAGGCCTGATTCACTATCAGCCCAAAGAATAGATTACCCATCGTCACAAGGCAAAAATTGGGAAGCCTAATTCTAGTTGGTGTTGATGGGGCTCAGATCATCCACGTCGGCGGTTCTCACTAACCGCCCGGTTCACCCTTAAACCCTTTCGCCATCGGATCTACAGTAAAGAANNGATCACAAATCATTTGGTGAACTAGTACAGTGTTACAACGACGTTTAAGGTTATTTTAATCGATTAGTTATACTCTTATACATTTATTTGGTAGAACAACGTTATAATCTTCGTGTTTTCTAATGCATACAAAGATGCCTACGTCGCGTTGTAAAACCACATTCATAAGGTTTCGCAATCAAAAAAAAGTCTTAAATATACCTAGTGATTCTTCAACATACAAGGTAACTTAAATTATCACTGAAGAGATAATATACAACAACAACACGTAATTGTATTTCTCGCATACACATTAACATTTATACTTTAAAATGGCATGATTAATTATCCCGAAAAGAATTAATTAATCAGCACTGGGCTGGGCAATCCAAAGAATAGCAACAAATATAAGCTTCGGACTCCGTTTTTTTTTTTTTAAAATTTTTTTAAACCGATAGGTTTTCTTTAGGGAGAATGAAAATCAAATAACGCCGACCTATTTCCCGGGCTTCCTTAACAATCTCGACTTAATTTTTTTCGTTTTTTTTTTCTTAAGTCGTAGATTTGGATTAAATGTAGAGGACCAACGAGAGGTAGAGACCCGGCGACGTGTCGGTTGAAATCTTTGGGAACGGAACGACGATGGGAGGAAAAGCAGCAGTAGTGCCTCCCCACTTCGCACAAGCCTTTAACGAGACAACAACAACCCTAGCTTCCGAGGGCGGCGGCACGACACGGAGAACAGAGACCCTTGGCGGCGCATCGTATCGCCGATGATTAAGAGACGGCCTTAGCTTCATTTATCACGCTCGTTTGCACCCAAAAACGATAACAACACGTGCAACGGTTTTCTCGCTAGCCACGAGAACAAGCTAGTATCGGGTGGGCTTCGACCTAGACCGACAGAGCGACGTTCGGTGGACGTCGCTAGATAAAAGCAACAGTGATCGCAGCGTAGGTTTCGTCTCAGCGCGCGCGGCGGGGAGCGAAGGCAACCACGGCGGAGCGGTGCAACAGTAACAGAGACGAAGTGATCGTAAACTAATTGAAACGCATAGACCAGTCGACATAGCAGGACATGACGGACTTTTGACGTACCTAGCCTACACTTAGGCCTCCACCATGACAACGCGGCGTTCATCCACTACAATCAGCCCTAGTCAACACTACCCTTTATTCAAATGATAACTGGTCTACAGTACCAACGACAGCTCCAACCCAGGCTTTTTACTCGCTTTTTCACTAGAAACTCACATGAGTCTGTCTGGCTTTGCAAACGCACATGAAACCATGTCAGCTATGCTACTTCGTAACCACAAGCCAATGTAATTCATTTACTGATATAACTAAACAACTTTCCATCTAGCATCTTTTTGTTAAAATGTACTAATAGTACTAAATTGCAAAATAATTTCACACATGTCTAGTCAATATATTATAAAACTAATATATTTAATCATACCCTTCATAAAATCCTTTATTGCACTAATATTATTAGTGAAGAAACATCTTTCATCTTGGGGGGGCCCGTACCCCCCCCTTTATATGCAAAGCCTATTATTAATAACACTTATTAAAGTTTTAAAATTTAGCTTAATTTATCCTATTACTACAGTCTCCTATTCGTACTTACAAAATTTCTACTTACCAATACCATTACTAAAAAAATCTATTATTATCCATCTAATCTATAAACCTGAACCTTACCCAGGTCCTGACGGCGGAACTTAATTTCATCTACAATTGCAATTCCTAAGTTTCATTCATTACGGTAGAGTAGTTAAAATAGGTAAGCACATAATAACACCAATAAACCCCTAAAATAAACAAATTATACCAAACACTAATATCAACTTACTATAAGCATTCTTAAAACACCAATATACCTAAATAACAACTAATTATACAACCTAATATAACCAACGTCACTCCATACACCAACAACAATATACCTAAAATAAAGTACATATATAAAGGGTGACAATTGTGACGACTAATACTAAAAATCTTATGTCTAAATACATTCATACAGTACGACCATCAATATTATGAAGATATAAACAAGTACTCAATAAGTACGTAAATCTCACTTACAAATTCTTACTTCAACCTTTTTCTTACCCTAAATACTTATTATTAATAAAATCTTTTTCAATTCAAAACTTTCCCACATTTTCCGGTACTTTCTACACTCACCTTTACCCCATTCCTGCCCGCAGTCAGCTCGGATTAGGAGAATATCCCATCCTCTTTCATTCCCATTCACGAAGAGAACCTCCACTTTTTTCGCAACTTCTTTTAATTTCATCATACAATTACCGAAATGCAAGCCCATCTTTTATACTAGTCTTAATTTCTTATTGCCCAGCAACGTTCGAATGTACGATCCGCATTGTGTTTATCGAGTGCTGAAATTACCTTACCTTACAAACCTTTCCAAGAATGTAAAACTCCCTGTTCAAAAATATTCTTGCCAATAATTTACCTTTACAAATCCAACTCTTTCATTTCAAAATAATTGAAATACTGTATATTCCGCGTACATATGTACGTAAGTAAACGTCCACTTAAACTAAGATTGAATATCGAGTGAGTTAAGGAAGTAAAACATAAGCATTACCATCGATCCTAACACGCTCCTCCACAAATACACATCGAACTATGCTTTCACTACAAAGATTTGTTTACAATACTAACTTCCTTTCCCTTTAAACTCTTAAATACACACTAATACTAAAATAATTGAATAAATCAAAACGTCTTTAAGAAAGTCAAGTGACTTTAAGTTTTAAACCATTAACAACTTCGACTATTCTGCTACAACCACCTTCAATGAAATTATACTTACACAACTCACTCTAATAAATGGATATATATATATATATAATATATATAAATATCATATATATCGCATTACCTTTACACCCCTAAAAGCTAACAAGTTCCCCATGTTACGACTATAATGTCCCTTTCAGAAGCTTTAAAAATACTTGGAACAACTTATTTTTTTATAAGTTAAAACAAAAGAAGTCAAAAGGTTATATTCTACTATTTCAGTCATTGTAAGGCCTAATACTGTAAAAGATTAGACCCATACAATGTAAACACTCCGGCCGATAAAGACTACATATTTGATCACAGTATCATAGGTAAGCTGAATGTATTTCTCGGTGCTATCGTAGTTACTTTTGTACATTGAGTAAGAACTCCAGGAACTAGTGCGTACGGTTACCCCATAATTTTAAAGTAATTTATTCGAAAGTAGGTTAAATTAAGCACACGTGTAAGTTACACTTACCTTCGTGTGATTGTTTATATTTCTGAAACTTAGGAGATTTCCAAAAACTCATCTCTTAAAAAGGATCGAATAGCTTCTTTTTCTTGTTTTAGTAAAAAGGCTTACATAAAGGAGGAAAAATGATAGTTACACTGCTCGAAGTATTGTTACTATTTTAGAACTGGCTCCTACCGCCGAACAAGATTTGTTCATCCCTATGAAGTGCAGTAAGAGGAGACACCTTAATTCCAGTCCTAAGTCCATACGTCCGACTGTGTAATTTGTAGATTTATAATCCCTGCATTAAGTTTTGTGTTATAAGGTCAATATTAAACAAATGCAATGTAGTCAAGTATCGGTTAGCAGTCTCCGCAAGTATTCAAGGAATTTCTTGAAAGAAACTTCAGCTTTCCCTATTTGATTATTCTTAGAGACTCTTTAAAGTAAGGATCGTAATCTCATAATTTAATATGTTCTGGTCTGTACACGTTGTAATTTATTCCCACTAACGTCCTCCTTTAAGATACCCTGTCAAAAAGTAAACTTCGATACTGAACTATAGACGGAAAAACCGCCAATGTTGCGAACTTTAACTTATTACGAAGGTGGAGAATTTGAAGGAAGAGAACCCCTTCCTAATTACCTTGCTTCTGACGTTAATCTCTCGTAGCAGAAAAACGTATTAGAGATGATTCTCCCGCTAGTAGAACGATTGATAATGATAACCTGCAGAGTCTACGGTAAAAGTCCAGACGGTTATCTTTATCTTTTATTAGTAACTTGATCTTAAAAAAAGATGTAAGACTATAATATTTTTACTATATTTTTCTTTTTCTTGGTTGGAAGCTACCCCTCAGTGTTGTTGGTTCAATCTCTCAACTAATAGTTAGTTTATAATAGAAGACTGTAGCTCGATGTTTTTTACCATCTTCTATCCATCTAATTTGGATATTTTAATATTGAACCAATAGTAACCTTTTTCATGGGTGAGAGATACCCAACAAGAAGACGATTGTCACCTCACCCAACAAAGCAGGGAAGAATAGAAGTCACCCAAGAGGAGAACAAATGAAAGTGAAGATTCGGTTGACTAGAGTTTGAATAGATCCAACCGAAATTGACCTAAGTTGAGTAACAATGTACGAAGAGTTGAGAAAGATAAAAGAAGGGGAGAATAGTATAATAGTTGAGAAAGATAAAAGAAGTTGGGGAGTAGGAGGATAACTGATAACAGACCGCTTAGGGAATCCTAGCTATTAGTAAACGCTATCCTATTCACTCCCCCGTAATACTAACCCTTTCGTAGCGATTTAAGCGATAAACAACGGTTGGGAGTACCCTCCTCTTACTACTAGTGAACTCTACGTAACAATAGTGAGAAAAGAAGGTAAGTTAGCCTCTTCTTTGTCGGCGCCGTACTATCCTGTTTAGAGTATACTTATTCGAAGCAGTACGTTCATATGGTGCCAGGTGTTCATTGTATCTCACTTATCTCATACCAGGGGGGTTCCTACAACTAGTTTTCATTACAAAGTTAATGATATTTTATTAATTCATAACAACAGTGCTCTATTTCATTTATTATATTAAAAGAGTAGTGTCAAAGTTTTTTTAGTGTCGTAGTGTATTTGCTCTGCTGTCCTCTATTTAAATCACATCAATCTAAGGATCACACTGTATTGCAAACAAGATGGTTATTTACATATTCGTCATATTGAAGTACTAACATTTTATTGAATTTGCAGCAACGATTGTGACATGTTCACGTTAAAACATATTGAATTTGCATAGTTAGACTTAATGTCAATATGATCGAACATACATTCATGTTGACATGGAGGCAGAAAATGGTAGTAGATATTTTTGCAAAAGAATTTGACCACTAGATTAGAATTTCTATATTTATATATAAACTTATAAACTTATATGGTGTATAGGGTATTTTTGCAGTGTATATAAACTTGGATTAGCAAAGTATATCATCATCACAACAGCCCACCGTGATAGACCTTCTATCACGGTGGCTTATTGTTGACGTGAAATATTTAATGCAATTGCACTAGTTTTAATTTTTCTTAATTCTAAATCAACTTGAAAAGTTATCTGTTTAATAATATTGCCAATTGATGGAGTATATGCTCATCACAGCAGCCCATCGTGGCAGACATTCTATCTGGCCCTATAAATCAGCAGATTCCAAGGACTATCTGACCCCATTTTTTATCGCAAAGTGTGTCACATAGGCCTCAAAATCTATTAAAGTATAAGTCTCTGCAGCCTTTCTGAACAATGAAAATAAATCAGCCCTTGAAAATTTAACATTCAAGTTATTGCTCATGTGTCATATGCAATTTTCATGATGTGCAAACTGGTAGATATTTCTAAATACATGTTGAGTGCTTTTGCCCCAGTTTGAAATAATAGCCAGTTCCTCCTTATCACCTTTATTTCCCACAAGTGAAGAAAGAACCAAGTCCACGRTGCTTGACTTTTCAAGTCAACCACACTCCGTGTAAATGGATATATTTGGTTGTTCACATCTTGACAAGTGATAACAAGTAGAGTACATCGATATCTACATGTCATGAATGTAATCTCTACACAAATGAAAATGAGATATTGATATCCACGTATACTTTGTCCTCCTRTCACGAAAAAGTACCTGAAACGAAAATATGTCAGTTTTAATAAGATTGTTCTAAGACATGATAATTGTGTCAAACAATAATGAAAAAGCTGCAACATGAGAAAGCATGATAATACAAGAAATGTATCTGAAATACATACTATTGTCAATTTTAATAGATATCATTGTGTGTCAGGATTAGCTAGTTGGTTAGAGAATATGCAATTAGGATAACAAGAGAATATTTTGACTATTCAAAAAATCTATCGAGATGAGATAATTCAATAATTTAATATTGTTGGGTATTTTGGTCATTTAATAATATATTTTAAAGTTTCTTTAATAGATGAGGCATTGTAATAAAGATGATTTAAAGGAGGAATACACTGATTGACTAGGCTAAATAACAAAGAACCCTCTAAGAATTTAATTTAATATGAAAATAAAGTTTGTTGGAATTGATTAATTAGCCTAAACATGTTAAATTTTTAAAAGAGTTACATATGAGGTGACAAAGATATAACAGGAGTTAAGGAGGACCATTTGATCTCTACTTGTAAGCTCAGCTGTAAGAGTCTCTTACAGCTGAATTTTTCTCCCGAAAAAGGGTCGTACCCTACATGTGCAATAATATATGTTCCTTTCTCTAACCTTTATGTATTTCTTAATGGGATTGTTGTCCTCATTTCAGATGATTCATAGTATTACCGGCCAAATTCCTTTGGGGCTCATTGGTCTGATTTCAACTGAAGGCCTGATTCACTATCAGCCCAAAGAATAGATTACCCATCGTCATAAGTCAAAAATTGGCAAGCCTAATTCTAGTTGGTGTTGATGGTGCTCAGATCATCCACGTCGGCGGTTCTCACTAACCGCCCGGTTCACCCTTAAACCCTTTCGCCATCGGATCTACAGTAAAGAACCAAAACCCCTAAACCTCCCAGATCAACAAGAGAAACCGGAGCRAAACCATCAATGGAGAGCAGACTGATATCAATCTTGCGAAGAAACAAAACAATTTTTGCTCAAATATCGTCCAACTTCRGAGCATCCAAAACTGGATTTCATTCTTCAAATGAGCACTCTTTACTGACCCGCTCCAACTTTTTCTCTTCTTCATCTTCTGGGCTTAATTCCACAACCACAAGCCAAAGCAGCATTGCAAGAAGCTTCATTGCTAGTGGATTTAGAGCTGTTCGTCATCATTATCCTAATTTTCAGGTTCATTCTTGTGCCCCTGTTTAGTTATGGTGATTGGCCTACCAGTTCACGGACAGTGATAATGTCCATTGTTATTTTCAATTTTCTTTTCTCTACTTATGATTGAATTTTGTTTTGATAAAGGATTATCTTTAGCAGAAAACTTGAGGTAATTACTAGATAAGTTGTAGTAATTGTTGTTTGTTCAGGGTATATGTGATGTGAAATGATCTGTTCTTTGGCTTTTGATTGGAAACATAGGAAATACTGTTGCTTTTGCAATTTATCAGAAGTTAGTTGTTTTAAATATTTCTTAGGTTTCAGGAGGCACTATTAATTCAAAAGTKTTTAACTTGGATTCGGGTACCTTATTAAATGAAGAATTAGAACTAACTGCCGTCRTAGTGTATAATTGCTGTAATTGGAGTATAACAGATGTTGCATTTTTTCATCCAGTGTATACAGCTGTATTCAATTTTGGGAGAGCTGACCATGAATGTCTACATCACTTTTTCCACTGCCCTTTTGGAATTAAGGAATCTAATCTCCAGGAACAATATTAATGAACGTTCTGAATTTTGCTCAGAAAGCTTTGAGGTCTTCAAGTCTATGGTTAACCAGTTAAAAATGTTTAGGTCTATGAGTTATAGAAAAGCACGGCCATGTTCAGAACATTTCTTTAATTTCAATTTCTGGATTTGTTCTGAGTGCAATTTGCCAAATACATCATTATGGTATACTTTTTAAATATATACTGTAACCTCATTTTGTTGCACCGAAGCATATAAACGTTGACTAATGTGTCTAACACTGAACTTGGAAAAGTTCAATCAATGAAATACTTTGGTTAGAAGGATATTAGATGATAAATGCAGGTGCTTTTAAAGTCATAGTTCAAGATCAATACACATCTCGAGGAGAACCTGAATCAATTGGAAATTCTCAAATTGTCTTTGTCAGTTCCAGTTTATCCATTTAATAAATGTAGCATTTACTACCCAAAGGGGTTCCAGAAGTTTGCTTCACAAGAAATCATTGTAAAACTTAACTTGTTGATTCCTTGGTTTAGAAAACCAGTCATGGGATTCTTTTGCATTTTTTTTTTTTCCATTTTTCTCTTTCACAGCAACACATGTATTTATTTGAGTTTGTGAATGTGGTAACATGAGGACAAACTTTCTGTTCGGTTACAGGGTTTCGGCAAACCATCATTGAGGAATTTCTCAACTACAGCATCTGGTTATGTAGAAAATAAGAAGGGACTGAAGCTTCTTGTAACAGGTGGGCCGCGTGCTCAGAAGTTGGTTGGCATATGGCTTTTTGCTTCTGCTGCTTGGGTATTTAGTATGGTGGTTCTTGGTGGTGTCACTCGACTAACCAGATCTGGCCTTTCAATGACTGACTGGAAATTCACTGGTGAACTTCCTCCTCTATCAGATGAAGATTGGTTGATTGAATTTGAGAAATATAAGCAATCCCCCGAGTACAACCGGTTAGTTCTAGTGTACTWCCCTAGTCTCGATGATTTACTGTTCATTTAGTTTCCAGGATTTTATATAACATAAATGCTATTTACGCAAATACCTATCATGGGTCTTATGCTACAAATTTACTGCATTTGTCTACTTACAGACCACACAAAGAAAAATAAAATAGAAAAAGGAAACATGCGGCATGTGATGTTTGCAGATGATATCTTTATCATGAAGTCTTTGGCTTTTCTGTCTTTTCTGTCTTTTCTTGGTTGWTTTACTTTGATGATGCATTTTGGAAATAGTGATGAATAACAACATATAATACTGTTGAGCTGAGGGCATTATTTTKTTGGATTGTTGATGTTAGACTAGAGTTTTAACTTGATGCAGTATGAACAAAGGTATGAGTATTGAGGATTTCAAGTTCATATACTGGATGGAATATGCACATCGGATGTGGGGAAGRACACTAGGTATCATGTTTGCTCTGCCATTCTCATACTTTCTTCGCAAGGGCTACATTACACTGCAACTTGGATTTAGACTCTCTGGATTATTTGCTCTTGGTGCTGGACAAGGATTAATTGGTTGGTGGATGGTCAAAAGCGGTTTAGAGGTAACAAGCACTGGGGTTTCTGATTGCCACATGTTACTATATGCTCATATAAAAAGTCTAATTTACTTTCCTTTGCTAGGAACCAGCATCTGAATACGCTGAACCAAGAGTAAGCCCTTATCGCCTAGCAGCACATCTTACTTCTGCATTTGCCATTTAYAGTGGGCTCTTCTGGACTGCCATGTCAGTTGTTATGCCTGAACCTCCTGCTGAATCAGTWGCTTGGGTTAATGGTGCAGCAAAAATTAAGCKACTTGCTCTTCCTCTGAGCATCCTCGTTGGAGTAACTGCTATATCAGGAGCTTTTGTTGCAGGAAACGATGCTGTGTGTAACTATCAGTTCCTACATCCCAACTTTAGATATCTGCATATACCCATAGKAATATTTGATTTTTTGGGGGCTTGGGCTCTTGATGATCTTTTGTAACTCTTGGATTTGCATAACATTCACCAGGGTCGTGCTTTTAATACTTTCCCCAAGATGGGTGATACCTGGATACCAGACGATATCTTCAGTATGAAGCCTCTTATCCGCAACTTCTTTGAGAATACATCGACCGTGCAGGTAATTATCTCTATATTAGTTATTTCGTGTTTGTAGCAGCTGTATATCATTAAGGTCAAAGAAAATATTTTAATCCTTATTTCATTGGTCACTGTCATTAGTTATGACCAAAACCCTCTCCCCAAAAAAGTGAAAAAAGAAAAGAATAGAAAAGGGACAGGTGGCAGGGAAAGCAAACATTACTTCCAGCTAACTAGAGGGAAGTAGGACGATTGTAATAGTTGAGTGCAAAGAAATCTTCAGGCAAAAATGCTTAGATTAATGTCGCATGATCTTGATATCTTTTATGAGAGTCTCTAGTAAAATTGTGACTTCAATTAAAACATGTTTATGTGGAGGTATAAGAGTGCATGTAAATTTAATCTTTTGTTTTTTTTTTTTTTTTTTTTTTTCCCTTTCTCATACTTGCAAAGAAAGTTGAAATACTGATTCGAAATATTTTTGCTGTTTCTGTCAATTTTTCCAGATTGTGCAAACTTTCTAATATCCAAAGCAATAAATTAGAATGAGTTTTGGCTAGCTGGAAGAGATAGTTAGTGAACCTCAATAAACTACAACCTTGGCTCTTTAGCCGTCCTACATTTATTGTAAAGAAAAAACTTGTAAGAATATAATTGCTAGAGGAATATTTTCTAGTTGCTCGTGTTTTTGAAAGTATATGATAAGATATCAACAAACAGGCTTTTACATTCTATGAAATTGAACTTCCTACTATAAATAGTGTGATGTAGTTGTGACTTTCTTCTCTTCATTTTCTCAACAGATTGACCATCGTGTACTTGCAATTGCCACTTTATGTTCAGTTGGCGCCTTTTGGTGGTCGACTAGGAAAGTGGACGTACATCCTGCCATACGATCTTTGATTGGAAGCATTGTGGGCATGGCTGCTCTTCAGGTATACCATTCTGAGTTCTTGGTGTCTCACAAATGTTCCTAATGATCATTTTATGAGCTATTTTTGTGCGATCCCTTTAATTAAATGTTTTTGCAAATTCTGGAAATGGTGAACAGTTTTGGATCATCTAATTACACCTGCAGGTCACTTTGGGAATATCAACACTGCTATCACATGTACCAGTCTCACTAGGTTCGGCCCACCAGGCTGGAGCGTTAACGCTTTTAACTCTGATGCTTCTACTCAATCACACCTTGCGCCGGCCTTCATTAGCACTTCTCAAAACACTGCCTGCTATGGCAAAAACTGCAACATAATTGGAAGTTTATTGTTCATATACCATTATATTTAGTTAGAAAGCATCAGATGAACTTCTGTGCCTTCTTGACTCCTTGTATCGAAGGTAGGAGTATTGTAAGAAGATTATTCAACGTTTTAGGTTTGTAGATCATATTCATAATGCAAAAAGTCTCACTTTTAAGAAGTTATACTTCTTGAAATATTATAAGACACATTGATATACTGAACAAAGTCAATAAATAGTCACTATGCATTTAGTTCTGGTGGTGTAACTAGAACTCAGGTTTTACTTCTTGTTCTTCTATATATATGCTATATCTTATATTTATTATTTAGAKATTGAGGATCCAGTCGCAAGGAGATCTCCTTCTCTTCGTATGCTGTTTCAATCAAGAATAAGTCTATTTGGTCAATTCAAAGGTGCCCACCTTTTTAACAATTCAATTTAATTACTAGTTCTTATGATATTTTGACATGAATTTCTCAAAGTTAAGCGTTAAATTTAAAAACTAAAACGCCAAACTTGAAAAAAGAAACTAAACCTCCGCATCCTTTCCGACACTGCCTACATTCTTTTCAATTAGGCTCCGGTAAATCAAGACAATTATAGGTGAAAAGAGCTAAATTTTTTAAAACCATCTTCAGCTGCAGCATATAACCTAGGTAGGTTTGTCCTCTTTTTGATAACCCTTGTTGATTATAAGTTTTTCCTGTTATAGGTTAACAAGATCTTGACAAAACGTTGATGGTTTGACTCTCCAGTAAGAACAAAAATAAGAAGGAAAATTATTTATTTTCCCCTTTATTTTTGTTAAAGGAAAGATRTTTTGTCTTAATATGTGATTGATTTTGTGAATTGTGATTACACTATACTTTAGATTGTGGATCTGGAATAGATAAATTAAAAGTGATAGAAGGATCATATCTTAAACATAACTACATTCCTAGAATAACGTATATAATTATAATAACTCTGTCTATATATAGAAGTGTACCGTATAGAATACTCGTTCAATAAAAGATATATTCATTCTTTATTATTTTGTGGTATCAAAGCACCAAGATCTTGGTGTCTACAGCCCTAGACCTTCTGCAACAAACAACCAAAATATAGTACCATGGTTTCTATTGAAGAAATAAAACCCATACAAGACAAAGTCGAAAAGGGAGCAGCATTACCTGACTCTCTGACTGTGCATCTGTTTGACACCCCAAGACTCATCCTGGTCAAAAATTCCATTGAATGGAGGACAACTACGGAGAATGGAGCCGCCAAATGCGTCGAGGCCTCCGTGCTAAAAATAAACTTGGTCTAATCGACCAATCGAGAAGGCCCCACAAAGAACTTACGTGAGACATCAACTATGGCAAAGCTGCAATGATCTTGTGGTAATCTGGATGACCAATTCCATGGATCGAGACATTGCCAAGAGTGTGGAATACATGAATTCAGCAGCAGAAATTTGGGCTGATCTCAAAGAAAGATATTCCAAAGGGCATGCTTCAAGAATGTATTAAATTCGGCAAGAAATCGCCGAATGYGGCCAAGGGTGCCTCTCTGTTTCTGCTTATTATACAAAACTCAAGGGACTTTGGGATGAGCTAAACTCTTATCAAGATCCAACACAAGTGTTCCTGCGAGATGATGAAGAAGCTGACTGCTAGAGAAGAAAAGGAGAAACTGATGCAATATCTTATGGGACTCAATGGATCATTTTTTTAGGGTCGAGAAAACATCCTGATAATGAAATCCACTACCAGACACGAGGAACGCCCACAACATCATCCTCCAGCAAGAAAGGTCAAAGAATCTGAGTTTTAATTTGACTCAGATGCTACATCAACAATCCTCAAACAAACAGAACAAGAAACAGAACAAAAAAAGGGAAAGCTGGAGAAATTGAGGACATAAAATGAGAAAAAAAATTCCTTCATTGACGATGTAAAATCTGATTCTGATTACAAAAATGATATGAAAAGGGCTATTTATAGCCAATAAATTGATATAATTTTATCCTAACAAGAAATGCAACTAATTCAAGAATCAGCTAACTAATTCTTGAATCTAACTAACTAATTCTTGAATAAATTTGTCAAATCCCATATGCAGCCATAATAAAACCATTTCTTCAGTCCT